>CAXKVI010000112.1:35000-40000 GCA_964058755.1 Campiglossa producta
ATGGGTATGCTACATAAACTAAAAGTGACTTTCACTCCTATAAGTATGCTAACAATTTACTTATGTTTACTTATTGACGTGGAGCCCACAAAGGCCAAAAGCTATCAATCGCGGACAACTCTCTTTAAAACTTATTCGTATAATTTTGAGTTCCCTACAGGGTCTTCACTCTACTTACAAGCACACAGTTCTGCCTTTTCTGCATATGTTTGTATGCACTTGCGAAATAGGCGCCCGAAAATATGCAATAAAAACACAATTATGAAACAGTAAAAGCGTAATTTGTTGTTGATTGTATGTATATTTTCGATTATGTATGCTTATGTCCTAAAATGCATTTATGTACATATGCATATATACATACATATGTACATGCCTATAACATATTTCACGCGAATGCATAATGCAATTTGAATAGGAATTAATTTTAATTACTAACAAATTATGCAAAGCAATTTATGTAGTTAGTTGCAGCTAGCGTTAAAACTGCTCAACTGTTGTAATGGTAAGCTAATAAAGCAGAAATGTGCAAATGCATAAATATCTTTATATGTAGGTGCACTAAAATTAGTTTTATTGCTAATCACCAAAATTTGTTATTTTTAGAACAGAAAGCGATTTAAAAAGAACAACAAAATATTATACTCCATTAGGCATAATTTTAAATTTTATTCCAGGAAAAAATTATCGTCACTCGCTTGCCAGTGGCATGAATGTGCCAATTTTCCAGATATGAGTTAATAGGCTCACGTGATTGACCTCTCGTTTTTTTATGATTCACGAAAATTCTGGGTTTTCGCCCGGAATCTCTTAAAATTGGCCTGAGAAAAGGGAATCTATGTTTCTGGCGCAACAAAAATGTTTAAAAACTGAATTTAGAAATTTTTTAAAATTTTCGTTTTGCCAGAAACATGAATGTATAGCAAAATTGTTACGTA
The DNA here is from genome assembly GCA_964058755.1 of Campiglossa producta. Classification (NCBI taxonomy): domain Eukaryota; kingdom Metazoa; phylum Arthropoda; class Insecta; order Diptera; family Tephritidae; genus Campiglossa; species Campiglossa producta. Next base: position 35,939 of record CAXKVI010000112.1, read on the forward strand.
TACGCCATGGTGTCTATTGTTGAGCGCGACTTATTCATGTTTCTGGCAAAACAAAACTTTTAAAACTTCAGTTTTTAAACACAAATGTGCTACACATTCATGTTTCCGGCTTAACAAACATTTTCAAAGGATGAATGTGCCGCATCTCCAGGAATTGAAGGAATACTAACGTATAAAAACTATTACAGTGAAAAGAGTCTAATGGCAATTTAACCTGCAAAAACATATTTATGTCAGAAACTAAAATTTTAAATTTTTCGAGAGGAATAAGCTTTCAAATATGATTTCCCAAAATCTGCCAATATGGGTATCAAATGAATTTAGCCTAGGGTTGCCACTTAGATTTGCCACTTTACCGCAGTATATTTGTATATCCGGTAATATCTCGAGAACCGCTTGACCGATTGAGATGAAATTTAGCATAGAGATAGTATTATTGATTCTAAGACTATCAAATTGGTGTTTGCCACTTAGGGGTTTACAGGGTTGCCATCGATTTAAATCTTTTTAAATTATGGCTATGGGTATCAAATGAAAGGTATTTTCGCCGACATACCAGCTAAAATATTTTCTAGTAGGGCTGCCCACAAGGGTTGCCACCTTACCGAAATATATTTGTATACTCTCGCGGGAACAGCTTGACCGATTTGGATGAAATTTGCCATATAGATAGTATGTTTGATTCTAAGACTATACATTCGGGTGTTGTATCTTCGGGCGTGTACAGGATTGCCCCCTATCTCAATTTTTTTTAATTATGGAGTTAGATATGCCAATATGGGTATCAAATGAAAGGTATTTTCGCTGACATACCAAATAAAATATTTTCAAGTAGGGTAGCCGCCCAGGGTAACCATTTTACCGTATTGTATTTGTATTGTATATTTTTGGGATCATATTTGGATTATTTTAGGATCATTTTGAGATCATTTAGGGGTCACTTTGGAATAATTTTTGGGGGCTATTTTGAAATCATTTTGGATTAATTGCGGACAATTTTCGGGTCATTTTTGAGTCATTTTGGGTTAATTTTTGGATCATTTTGGGGTCATTTTGGTATAGTTTTTGGCTCATTTTAGGTTCAATTTTGGATCATTTTGGCAACATTGCAGGGCCTTTTTGGGGTCATTTTGGGATTATTTTGAGAATATTTTAGGGTAATTTTGGGATCATTTTTGGATAATTTTCGGATCATTACGGGTACATTTAAGGGTCTTTTTGGGGTAATTCTGGAATCATTTTGGGGCCATTTTGAAATTATTTTTGGATCATTTTGAGATGCTTTAAGGGTCATTTGCGTTCATTGTGGGATCATTTCTGGGTCGTTTTGGGTTCAATTTTGAATCATTTTGGGAACATATAAGGGCCTTTCTTGGGTCGTTTTGGGATCATTTAAGTTAGCGCTGGGTAAGTTAAGTTAGCGCTAAATTGATAGCACCGAGCAAGCTCGGTTACCCAGGTACTATCGACGTGCCATACGGTTGGCCCACCCTAATATATATGTACATATGTCTGCTTAGCTATATTTCGTGCAAATAATTATGTTAGCAGTGCCACTGTCAATGTGGCTTTAATTACCAATTTTTTTTACCAATTTTTTTTTTGGATGCAATGATTGGAAAATTAGTAATGACGTTGCGAGCGATGAAAGTGTATACATCATTTATTTTACTTAGCTCAATAAGTCGACTGTGACAAAAAACATATGCAGCAATTAAAAGCGTAATTAGTTTAAATTATTATGTTCTTTTTTTTGTTAGTGTACTAATTTTTTATGCACTTAAAATAATATTTTTTTTTATTTGATGAATAAATTTAAATATTTATATACTTACGTACATCCATAACGACTTTCGAAATATGTAAACGATATTCTAATATCTCTGAATTTTTGTTTAACCCTGTAGATTACAAGGACCCATTACACCACCACTATGAACGAAACACTCACTCACCCATATCTATTAATATCAATGCAGACACATGCCATTTGCCGCAATTACATTTCATATTCAATACAGCAACAAAGACTGGCATGTAAATAGTCGTACAAAGCAATTGGTTCAACATACAATAAAATAGCCGAAATGCTTGTTTGACAACCCATCTACGCATGTATTCGAACATATGTATATAGTAAGAGTATCCTTTGTAGTAGCTGTTCGGTTCAATTGGAAGTTAAATTGCCTAATCTGTAATTTGGTATTTGTAATTTATGCGTCGCGCGAATTCAAAATCCAATATTGCTAACAAAAATAAATGGTTTTGAAGATATGCACATATACTTGTAGGTACTATTGAATATATATGTAAGTACAAGGGCGGATTGAGGGCGCGGAAAGGTTGGGAGCAATAAAACCCCTGAAAAAATGCAAAAAGTTGAATAAAAAAATGAAATAAAATAAAGTTTAAAAAATAAAATAAAATAAAATAAAATAAAATAAAATGAAATAAAATAAAATAAAATAAAATAAAATAAAATAAAATAAAATAAAATAAAATAAAATAAAATAAAATAAAATAAAATAAAATAAAATAAAATAAAATAAAATAAAATAAAATAAAATAAAATAAAATAAAATAAAATAAAATAAAATAAAATAAAATAAAATAAAATAAAATAAAATAAAATAAAATAAAATAAAATAAAATAAAATAAAATAAAATAAAATAAAATAAAATAAAATAAAATAAAATAAAATAAAATAAAATAAAATAAAATAAAATAAAATAAAATAAAATAAAATAAAATAAAATAAAATAAAATAAAATAAAATAAAATAAAATAAAATAAAATAAAATAAAATAAAATAAAATAAAATAAAATAAAATAAAATAAAATAAAATAAAATAAAATAAAATAAAATAAAATAAAATAAAATAAAATAAAATAAAATAAAATAAAATAAAATAAAATAAAATAAAATAAAATAAAATAAAATAAAATAAAATAAAATAAAATAAAATAAAATAAAATAAAATAAAATAAAATAAAATAAAATAAAATAAAATAAAATAAAATAAAATAAAATAAAATAAAATAAAATAAAATAAAATAAAATAAAATAAAATAAAATAAAATAAAATAAAATAAAATAAAATAAAATAAAATAAAATAAAATAAAATAAAATAAAATAAAATAAAATAAAATAAAATAAAATAAAATAAAATAAAATAAAATAAAATAAAATAAAATAAAATAAAATAAAATAAAATAAAATATAATAAAATAAAATAAAATAAAATAAAATAAAATAAAATAAAATAAAATAAAATAAAATAAAATAAAATAAAATAAAATAAAATAAAATAAAATAAAATAAAATAAAATAAAATAAAATAAAATAAAATAAAATAAAATAAAATAAAATAAAATAAAATAAAATAAAATAAAATAAAATAAAATAAAATAAAATAAAATAAAATAAAATAAAATAAAATAAAATAAAATAAAATAAAATAAAATAAAATAAAATAAAATAAAATAAAATAAAATAAAATAAAATAAAATAAAATAAAATAAAATAAAATAAAATAAAATAAAATAAAATAAAATAAAATAAAATAAAATAAAATAAAATAAAATAAAATAAAATAAAATAAAATAAAATAAAATAAAATAAAATAAAATAAAATAAAATAAAATAAAATAAAATAAAATAAAATAAAATAAAATAAAATAAAATAAAATAAAATAAAATAAAATAAAATAAAATAAAATAAAATAAAATAAAATAAAATAAAATAAAATAAAATAAAATAAAATAAAATAAAATAAAATAAAATAAAATAAAATAAAATAAAATAAAATAAAATAAAATAAAATAAAATAAAATAAAATAAAATAAAATAAAATAAAATAAAATAAAATAAAATAAAATAAAATAAAATAAAATAAAATAAAATAAAATAAAATAAAATAAAATAAAATAAAATAAAATAAAATAAAATAAAATAAAATAAAATAAAATAAAATAAAATAAAATAAAATAAAATAAAATAAAATAAAATAAAATAAAATAAAATAAAATAAAATAAAATAAAATAAAATAAAATAAAAT
>CAXKVI010000112.1:45000-50000 GCA_964058755.1 Campiglossa producta
ACTTAGGGTTGCCACCTAACTACAATTTATTTATTTTTTCGTATATCACGGGAACTGCTTCACCGAATTGGATAAAATTTGGCATATATACAATTTGATTCATTCTAAGATTATATAAATGGGTGTTGCCACTTAGGGTGGTTTACAGGGTTGCCACCTATCCCATTTTTTTAATATAGAGCTAGATATGCCAATACGGACATCAAATTCAAGGTATTTTCAACCGTATTGCAAATAAGATAATTTTAAGCAGTGTAGCTACTTAGAGTTGCAACCTAACCGCAATTTATCTATTTTCGCGTATATCTCGGGAACTGCTTGGCCGATTTTGATATTCTCTTCACTACCTTCTATCCTTCGACCACACACCACTTCTTCTATATCACTTTCGTATTAGCCCCTGCTAATTTAGGCATAATTTAAAAAAAAAAAAATTCGAATTGATCGTCCACTTTTCGGAAGTAAGAAATTGTGAATCTAAACCATTCTCGAATATATTTCATTATTTCTAAATTTAAGACGTTAACTTCTTTCACATGTACTGGCTACACGCGGTTTTTTTTTCGTTTTTATCTTTACTCTTCACTCAAATTTACTAATAATGCCCATCCCTGATGATGAGAGGGTCAATGCAATGCAGTAAAAAGAACACAATGCTAGTTATATTGCTCTTCCTTCTTGTCATATCATTATTATTCAAGTCTTAAAACACTTGATTTTGCTATAAATGAAAATCTTTTAATTTTCCAATTTGATTCACTGCTTTTGTCATGCTTTAAAGCATTAAATATTCATGACTTTCGTTTTATTACCATTACGCCAACCGGCACATTCTCCTTACCTTTGTTTCGTATGTGTACGTGTCAAGCTCTAATATGGTTTCCATTTTATCGCATACTTACTTTATGATATCACTTCAGTTCACCTAAGCGGCGACAAGTGTACTCTTTTACCATCCCATCCAATTGCAGCTGCTATAAAATAGCGCTTTATATGAGTAAAAAAAAAACACGCACACACACAAACACATTTTGATTATTTTCTTTTTTATATTTTCTTCTATATATATATATATATATGGGATTTACAACTCATATATACGTTGATTTGTTTTTTTTTTTAATTTTATTTTTTTTTTTTTATTTATTTTAATTTGCATTTTCCCTCGTGTAGTTTTTATATTATTGTAATTTTGTTGTTTTTGTTTATTTTTGTTACATTTTCTTATTTATGTTTTATATGTTTTTATTTCAAAGAAAAAAGTCTTTGGTTTACCTTACAGTTACAAATACAGATGATGCATAAATACATACAGTGAGTTGGTTTTTTTTTTTCATTTTTTTAGTTTACATATTTACTTAGATTTAGCTACTATTTATATACTTATAAGTATGTATGTAAGTACTATTTATATTTATGATGCTATATGAGTGATATTTTTGACGTTAAATGTTTTTCTAATTACACATGAATGTATGCATATGATAAGTATGTAAGTATATAGATATTTACATAAGTATGTACACACAGAGAAAATTGAGCTAGTGATGGATAAGAATTGACAGTGATTTGGTCATATCAAGCAAAATATAGTTATATCAATCAAAATATCTGTTGATTCAACCAAAATATCTGTTGATTCAACCAAAATCTTATCCATTCCTAGCTAATTTTTCTCGGTGTATATATAGATATCGTCATTTTTATGAAGTAATATACATTGTTATGCATGATTTTGTGTTTCAAAAATATATACATATAATTGGCGCTTATATTTTCAGGCGCTCACACATACATACATACACTATCCAATTTTGTTTGTTGTTAGATACGTGCTTTACGATATGTGGGGGTGTTTTTTTTTTTTTTTTTTTTTTTTTTTGATTATGTAAATCCTATAAGTACACAGATTTGTTATATAACTTTGAGCCGAAAAACTAAAAATAAAATCATTTTACATACCCTCGCTTTCACAGCTCGTAAAATTTACTCGTAAAAACCGCCTAAAAGTATACCAAGTTTATGTCAAGGCTTTTGAAAGCGCCTACGTTTTACTATTGCTTCGGTCAGTAGAGTGCTTTAGTAGTAGCCTACTTTTAGCCTTGTTTCAAGTATCGCGCGTGTGCAATGTTGTTAGCTCAGTTGGAAAATTTGTTTACATTTTTGTGTATTTTATATTTGAAGAGGTATGTTTGTATATTTTTTGGCCATATACTTTTAATTATGATAGAAATAGCTTGCAACGCAAATTACATACATAAATCGTTTGAATAAAGTAAGTATAGCTAAGGTTACGACTAAGTGGAAAACTTGTCGAAATTCACAAAATTTTCTACTCACACACAAATACAATATACAAAAGTATTAAAAAGGATTTCGCTTTATAACTATAGATTGGAACGTTATACAATAATCTTCGCCTAAAAATACTAATAAAAACTGTTAATTAATATAGTAGCAAACACAGTATTGATTATGTTGATTATGTGGAATTCACAGTGGGTACTGCGGGCAGCGTGATACGATATAAGAGCTCATTCTATACTCGAATTTCCGATTACCCCTCATGTACAACATAAATTTACCCATTGCATAGTTTTAGGCGCTCTCAATACGAAGTATATTTAAGTACAACTTGAAAAAGTTCAAGAACTGTTTATCGCCTTTGAACTTTATTTGTCATTTGATTTAAAGGGAGAATGAAGTGTCGATTTGAAGGCTAGATGAAAAAACGGCTCTTAATCTTTAATTTTCTGATTTAACAAAAAAAATTTTTTTTTTTTATTGAAACATTTTTTAATGAAATATTTTTAAATCGAGCATTTTTTTATAAAAAATTTTAAAACTTTTAACGGCAAGTTTTCGTGTTCTTTCTAGTTTTTTTTTTAATAAATGTTTTATTTTTATTTTTATTTTTATTTTTTATTAAACTTGTTTTCTTTTTTTTTGTTTCGCGTTATTTAAAATAAATGTATCCGTTAATTTTCCAGCAAAAATAAGCCGTTTCAAACAAATCATTTTTTAATTTTCAAAAGATTTGTAATAAATATAATAATACTAAAAAAAAAAAATTTTTAATCATACTATATTATAAAGTTAAAATTTTATATTTAAAAAAACTACGAATTCATTTGAGAAATAGAATTTTAACTATAAATTCACGTGAGGGCATAGTTTCTCTTAAAACTTGTATTCGAAAAGAAAATCAGTTGTGCCTAAAAGTATGCAAAAATTTAGCTCGATAAAACTCAACAGTTAAAGTCCTTAAAAAATTCAGTGCGGAGAGTTATGTGTAGACAATGATCTCTCTCTCTAAGCGATAGTATGAAAGCTTCAACATATCTCTCCATTATCCAAGAGATAATAGCCACAAGGTTTCAGGAAGAAGTTTTGTTAAAACACGGGTGATATGTGAAAATATCTTCATTAAATACTGAATACTGCCTACAACATTTAGCTACATGGCCCTCATACTACTAAAAGCAATAACACTAATCTGACATTAAGGCGGACATGTAAACGACTTCGGAGTCGGGAATAGCAAAATAAATTTTAAATTATAAAAGCTTTCACTGAAACTTAATTTGTTGGAAAAATCTTTTGTACAAAAATTGTGAAGTCTCAGAAAAAATAATATTCCATTTTATCCCTAGAAATAGGCAACATATTTTTTAATCGAAATGGAATTTTTTTTGCGAAGTTGCATTCCTAAAGTGATAGAGACTTAAGATATTGAGAAAAGCTCACTTTTGAGCTATAGTAAAATTACTTCTGTGCGTACAAAGGCTGCATACTTTTAGGTGCTATAGCTTTTCAAACAAATTCCATAAGTATGCGTTGATGTTGGTATACAGGGGAAAAAATTTGTGATGGTGTTTAAATCCTAGATGAAGGTTGAAGAAATGTTATGAGATTTAAACGCTTTGGCAGGCTTACGAGGATTTTACGAGCTTAAGTAAATTATTCTACTACTTATGAAGATTTTACTGAGAGCGTGAAAAGTTAGTTTTAAATAAAGTAAATTTCGCTTATTACTTTTTCTCAAAAGAATTAAACGGATGTTTGGCGCCGGTGCGAAATTATTAATTTTTTTTTTTCTAATATTTAGAACGAAATTACCAAATATGCGTGACAAGATCTACTTAAGGAGATTTTATATACATACAAAATCTTAAGTAGCTTGAATAGGTCCCTTGCAATAACATAAATAACTACTCAGAAATAATACTTCTTTCGCACTAAAATTATCTGACTGAACTCAAACTAGTCCGAAAAAGGCTAAACTTTTTACTAAATGCAAAGCTTTCGAAAATATTGAAGTGTTTTAAATTGGAAAAGTCACAATAGGGCGCCATGGCTTGAACCTGTGAGATATCCGAAACAAACTAGTTCTGAGCTACATAGTTTGCAACTAGCAAAGATTTGAATTTATTTGTATGTGTGTTAGTATTCACGCCATTTGCATGTTATTTATTTCCGGTTTTCATCCAAACGCCTTATTACATTTTTTTTACTAAATCATATACTCGTATTCTTGGTATTTTCGACTTAAGTTACCAAAAATTCATAAATGTTGGGGCCGTTTGCTTGCTTTTTATTGGTTGGCTTTATTTAACATTTACAGAGCTTTTCTCACACTAAGTTCAAGCAAGACATTTACATTTAACCGTACTGTATCCGTGCTGCTTGGTAAAAAAATAAAGCCAGAACTCCACAATAAATAAATTTGAATTAGTGATGGTACATTATTTTTGCACAAAGTAAAAGCTTTTCAAAAGCTCCCAAAAGCTCTACACTTCTAAACTATCTTGAACGTATATCAAAAAAGGCACTCAAACAAGTGATATTGCTGAATTTGCATATGGTAAAAGCTTTCCGAAAGCTCACAAAAGCTCTACACTTCAAAACCTTCTTGAACGTATATCAAAAAAGCCACTCAAACAAGTGATATTGCTTGCCGTTAAGCGAGATTTTATGCTGTCTGAGTCAGTCTTTATGTG
>CAXKVI010000112.1:55000-72500 GCA_964058755.1 Campiglossa producta
TCCCCATTTAGATTTACGTTTTCCCACTTATAGCTGCATCACCACTAATCTACAAGTCTCATTAAAGTGTAAATATCTATACAAGCGTTATGCAAACGCCATTCATCACGATCTCGTTTTACACATCCGTACCGCAACCTTCCTGATAACCTTCGTCTGGCGAATTACGACTACTACTCGTCAGCGCACGTTTCAACGCCGTCACCGGTGGCAGCACAGGCACACCACCCTTTTGCCATACGCGTAATGTCTTCGCATTCACTGGTTGACCATTTGGTAGTATCGAGGTATGCGCTTGACCCGTCGCACCTTGCGTTACAGTAGTCGCCGCCAAAGCAGGCGTTGGTGAAGATCTTGAGCTGCTCATACCAGCACCACTACTACTACTACCGCTATTGCTATGTTCATGTAGGCGTGGCAGTGTTCTGCTACTAAAATGTGGGCTACTGTGATTACTGTGATTGGCGCTGCCGCTACCACTGCCACCGCCACTATGTTGATTAGCCGCCGCTGCCATATGTTGTTGCAGTTGTTGTAATGGATGCATTTGCAGGTGATGGTTGTGTTGATGTTCAGCGCCAGGCACTAGTGGTAAGCCATAATCATTGGGATAGCCACCGCCAGCGCTTGATGAACCCGAAAGATTTGTGGTTGTGGTAGAAGCAGTCGAATGTGTACCCGCGCCGCCGCCCACTCCATTTGAGTTATGCAGTAACGCCGCCGATGATGTGGATGGATTATTCGTCGTCGCGCAGTTGCCGCCTGCCATCTGTAAGTTATTGTAATGCGTTCGCGGGAATGTTTTGCTAAAGTAATCGACTGTGCGCTCGTGCAAGTCATACAATTGATTTGATTCTATGATAGGCGTTTTGTCTGTGTAATGCTTTAGGAAGAGATTATCCGCAGAGGAAGCGCCCGGTTGCGTATGATCCCACAAGCCGGAAGGATAGAGCGAATCACAACCGCCAGCGCGGCTATATTCGCCACTGGAATTGCCCAACTCGGTGGCTGCTAGACTCGCAGTTAATATAGCAGGGATTTTCAAATCAGCAAATTCATCGCTACCAAAGCGTTTGGTATCATTTATGAGATCCGGGTTGTTGCCCGCCGACGCGGTAGGTGAGAGGAAACACCCCGCGTTGGCAAGCGCGCTGCCATTGTTATCGTAGCCTGTCGCGGAGTATGGTAAATCGGTGAGACGTGGCGGTTTTTGCACAGGATTAGCAAAACCACCTTCATTCGCAGCCAGCGCGGCGCTACTTTTACGCTCTGCATTACTTGACGCGTCAATACAGTTCGCTATGGCGCCATTCGCTATAACCACGCCACCTATGCTGCCATTACCCGTAATCGGTTGCGTTTTATTTGTAATCGAATTTTGATGATTTACGCTCGTCACCACCTCCATATGATTTGCGGTTTTACTTTCCGCATACGGTTGACGCTTGACTCGCATAAGCAAAAACATAACCGCCAACAAAATACAAACAATCAGCGCGACCAAAGCAGCGCTCAAGCCTACAATTTGACCGCTTCCTAGCGACGCCATGCCTGCCGCGCGCATACTAACATGCAATGTAAAGTTCGCCTCAGCGGTGCCAGCACGATTCTCTGCTACACAATAAAAATCGCTTGAATCAGTCTCTTGCGCATTTGTGAGCACCAAACGCGAATGTTTCTCAAAGTGACCGCTCTCATAGATATGCACGCGCTGATATGAGCTGAATGCGCTGTTGTTCGAGAGCAAGCGCCCATTCCAATACCAATTGATCACCGCGGTGGGTATGGCTTTAGCGCGACACACCACCGAAGCATTTTCGCCCATTGTCGCTTCCACATAATGACTTATCGGCAGCATTTCCGGACGGCAGGCGAAGTCCTCGACTTGTAACTCGGTGAATGTGCGATCGATAATGCGCTCTGGACCACCAGCGCATAGCGGCGCCACCGGATAGGGTATATTTTTTTGCGTCAACCAGAGCTTTGCATCGCGCATACGGCAGTCGCATAACCAGGGATTATCATGCAACTCTATGCCATGCAGCTTGCTGAGTGTTTCGATGGTGCGCGGCAGCAGCACGCTCAACTTATTGCCATTCAAGCGAAGTAGCGTCAGACCCTCCAAGCCATCAAAAGCAAGCGGCGCAACCGTTTGTATATCACAGTGCGATAAATCTAGCTTATGCAGCGCAGGCGTGCTAGCAAATGAGCGCGATTCAATTTTGTGTATGTGATTTGAGGCAAGCGTTAGTTCGCGCAATGATGAGATATAGCTAAGCGCCAGCGATGGCACGACCACCAATAAATTATGCGATAAATCGAGTTCAACCAAATTGGTTAGACCCTTAAAGGTTTCCGGTTCAATTTCACCAATCTTACAGCTGCGCAGGTAAAGTTTTTGTAAATTCAACAAATTTGCGCGTATAAATTTCTCATTCGAAAGCGTTTGCAGTTTATTACCCGACATATCCAACACCTGCGTTGATGGATCAATATTTTCTGGTATTTGTATTAGTTGACGATCAATACATTCGACAGTCTGTTTACCGCCTTTCCACTTGCATGCGCACACCGTTTGACAGCTGCTCAATTGTGGCTGATGATGTTGATGTATAATGAGCGGCATATTATTATCAACAACAGATGTCGCATGCGTATGCGTATGATATGGATACATTGGTAGTGGTGGCGCTTGTGATGTTGTTGTTGAGCGCGCTGGTGGTGGTGGTGCAGGTGCTGCAGGTACAGGTGGCTGTTGTGGTTTACCAAATTGTGCCATATAATCATCGGTCATCGCTTGACTATCGGCGACTGAGTAAACATCATTATTATTGATATTTGTCGCATGTAAATGTTTACCAGAGCCACCTGTCGCATATGCGCCCATATTATTGTTGTTGCTATCGTGTGTGGTGTAACGTGTTGTTGCGCCGGAGAGGCTATTGGCGCCACCATTTGGCGCGCCATATGATATATGCCCCTGACTTTGGCGATTGAAGCGTGTGGCTAATGAGGCGAATGGTTGTCCTAGTAGGAGGATAAGTAAAGCGATCGAGTAGCGCGCATAGTGCGCTGGTGGTGTTTTTGTTGTTGTATGTGTTGTGTCATGAAATTTGATGCGTTGCTGTTGCTGCGCCCGCTGTTTTTGGCAGCGCGTAGGTGTATCATGCGGTGTTTGGCTACAGCGGCAGGTGGTATAGTGTGGTTTTTGTTGGAGCAACATTTTGTATGGTGTTTTTTACCTGTTGTTTTTTTTTATGTTTTATTGCGCCCTACAGCTGTTATACGCAAAAACTGTTTATTTGTAGGTGTTCGTTTGCGCTCATCTTGATTATGGTAATTTTTTGTTTTTATTTTGAGAAGTTGCTTTGATATGGTAGTTTGATCTTTTCTTTTTTGTATTCACTATTAAATGTTGCTCGTTCACTTGATTTTCAGGGATATGTAGGTTCTCTAGATTTAGCTCACTTGCCTTTCAAGGATATGTAAATTTTCTAGAGCTCTCTAAGGATATGTTTGTCACATTTTCACCAATATTTTTTCTTCTTTTAAATTTTGATGTAATTCATTTTTTTAGTTTCGAAATTTATTTTTTTCTTATGTCTCATTCTTCACTTTTTTTTATAAGTTCCGATTGTGTGTTATTTTTTGCGTCTTTTCATCAGTAATATTTTTTCATTATTAATTCTTCACTTTTAATCATTGAACTAACATCTCCTTGTTCTTTATTTTTTTTTTTTTACTTTTTTGTTGTCTTATTCTTCATTATCTATTATTTTTGCAATATTCTCTTGCTTGCGTGTTCTCTAATCACAGCAAGTCTTTCTGTCACTCACTGTCTTTCTTTTTGTTGTTTTTTTTTTTTCGTTGAAACATTCATTAATAATTCATGCGAACTTATTCTCATTTAAAATGTTTCGCACGCAATACAATCATAAGCCAAGCCTGTGTGGGGAAAGAGAAATTTAATTTAAGAATTTGTTAATATTTATGTATGCTTTAGGAGCTACAACTAATTTGGATTATATTTTATATTTAAATTAATATCCTTTTTATATTATGTTTTGATGATTTTCACTGTACAGCCGAAAAAACAACCAAGTGTGGAAGAAAAATAGCAAACGAAGCTGATACCTTAAAGTCTTTGGATTTCTTTAATTCTTTTTTTTTAGGTTTTTCTGGTCCATGACATTCGTGACATCGAAATACAGACAAATCAAAATTTAGACAAATCAAAATACAGAGAAATCCAAATTTAGACAAATCAAAATACAGATAAATTAAAATTTAGACAAATCCAAATTTAGACAAATCAAAATACAGACAAATCAAAATACAGACAAATCAAAATTTAGACAAATCAAAATACAGAGAAATCCAAATTTAGAAAAATCAAAATACAGACAAATCAAAATACAGACAAATCGAAATACAGAGAAATCCAAATTTAGACAAATCAAAATACAGACAAATCAAAATACAGAAAAATCGAAATACAGACAAATCAAAATTTAGACAAATCAAAATACAGATAAATCCAAATTTAGGCAAATCAAAATACAGAGAAATTCAAATTTAGACAAATCAAAATACAGACAAATCAAAATACAGACAAATCAAAATACAGACAAATCGAAATACAGACAAATCAAAATACAGACAAATCGAAATACAGACAAATCAAAATTTGGACAAATCAAAATACAGACAAATCGAAATACAGAAAAATCGAAATACAGACAAATCAAAATTTAGACAAATCAAAATACAGACAAATCAAAATACAGACAAATCAAAATACAGACAAATCGAAATACAGACAAATCAAAAGTTAGACAAATCAAAATACAGAGAAATCCAAATTTAGACAAATCAAAATACAGACAAATCAAAATACAGAAAAATCGAAATACAGACAAATCAAAATTTAGACAAATCAAAATACAGAGAAATCCAAATTTAGACAAATCAAAATTTAGACAAATCAAAATACAGAAAAATCGAAATACAGACAAATCAAAATACAGACAAATCAAAATACAGACAAATCGAAATACAGACAAATCAAAATTTAGACAAACCAAAATACAGAGAAATCCTAATTTGGACAAACCAAAATACAGAGAAATCCAAATTTAGACAAATCGAAATACAGACAAATCAAAATTTAGACAAATAAAAATACAGACAAATCAAAATACAGACAAATCAAAATACAGACAAATCGAAATACAGACAAATCAAAAGTTAGACAAATCAAAATACAGAGAAATCCAAATTTAGACAAATCAAAATACAGACAAATCAAAATACAGAAAAATCGAAATACAGACAAATCAAAATACAGAAAAATCGAAATACCGACAAATCAAAATTTAGACAAATCAAAATACAGAAAAATCGAAATACAGACAAATCAAAATACAGACAAATCAAAATACAGACAAATCGAAATACAGACAAATCAAAATTTAGCCAAATCAAAATACAGAGAAATCCAAATTTGGACAAATAAAAATACAGACAAATCGAAATACATAAAAATCGAAATACAGACAAATCAAAATTTAGACAAATCAAAATACAGACAAATCAAAATACAGACAAATCAAAATACAGAGATATCCAAATCAAACTACAGAGAAATCCAAATTTAGACAAATCAAAATACAGACAAATCAAACTTTAGACAAATCAAAATACAGAGAAATCTAAATTTAGACAAATGAAAATACAGACAAATCGAAATACAGACAAATCAAAATACAGACAAATCAAAATTTAGACAAATCAAAATACAGAGAAATCCAAATTTAGACAAATCAAAATACAGACAAATCAAAATACAGAGAAATCCAAATTTAGACAAATCAAAATACAGACAAATCAAAATTTAAACAAATCAAAATACAGAGATTTCCTAATTTAGACAAATGAAAATACAGACAAACCAAAATACAGACAAATCGAAGTACAGACAAATCAAAATTTAGATAAATCAAAATACAGAGAAATCCAAATTTAGACAAATGAAAATACAGACAAATCAAAATACAGAAAAATCCAAATACAGACAGATCAAAATACAGAGAAATCCAAATTTAGACAAATCAAAATACAGACAAATCAAAATACAGACAAATCAAAATACAGACAAATCAAAATACAGAAAAATCGAAATACAGACAAATCAAAATACAGAGAAATCCAAATTTAGACAAATCAAAATACAGATAAATCAAAAATACATACAAATAGAAATACAGAAAAATCAAAATTTAGACAAATCAAAATTTAGACAAACCAAAATACAGAGAAATCCAAATTTGGACAAATCAAAATACGGACAAATAAAAATACGGACAAATAAAAATACAGACAAATAAAAATACAGACAAATCAAAATTTAGACAAAAAGAAATACAGATAAATCTAAATTTAGACAAATCAAAATACAGGCAAATCAAAATTCAGACAAATCAAAATACCCAAAAATCAAAAATTAAGACAAGTTTAATAGACAGGTTAGACAGGAAAAAACAAACAACCCTGAGCTACGCCACGGTGAGGTCCTTCTGCGTAGTACACCGTGCTGCGTAGGCGGCTTTCGGCCCCGCTTATAAAGAATGAAGAAGAATGAGGCTTGCAATTTCTGTCTGAACTTTAACTTGTCTGCATTTTGATTGGTCTAAAATTTTGATTTGTCTGTATTTTGATGTGTCTATTTTTTAATTTTATTGTAATTTTGAATTCTGTCAGTATTTCGATTTTCGACATTTTTAATGTATCCCAGTTTTTTCACTTTGTTTTATTTAGTAATTGTTTTTTTTTTTTTTTAATTCGTTTTGATTTGTTGATTGTTGAAGACATGAACAATCTAGAACTGGCGATACGCATTTAAAACACCAACTTAACTGGAGCCGACAATTGAACCATCCTCAACAGAACAAACAAGTAACATTAAGACACTTAATCGGTTATCTTTAAATGAAGCCTATAACATAAGGACCCTAACAGTAACAGGGAGAACTCATTTGACATACATTGAGTATACAGGCTAACAATAGACAAAGAGAACATAAGTACGAGGATCGTAGATCACATTAAAGACTACAATAAAAAGACAAGGAAACCCACCATAATGCACGCGGAAAAAAGTATTTCCCTGAATAAACTAACCAGTTTCCTTACTTCGATTTACTTAATATAAGGAAAAATATCCCTAATTTAAAGAATTTATTTCCTCAATTTAAGTTAATGTTGTTTTAAACTTTAAGAACAACATTTTCTCAATACAAGTAATATTTCCCCCAATACAGGTAATAGTTTCCTCAATACAAGTAATATTTCCCCGAATACAGGTAACAGTTTCCTCAATGCAAGCAATAATATCCTCAATACAGGCCATAAATACCTCAATACAAGCAATAATTTCCTCAAAACAAGTCATAATTTCCTCAACACAAGTAATAGTTTCCTCAATACAAGCAATAATTTCCTCAATACAAGTAATAATTTCCTCAATACAGGTAACACTTTCATCAATACAAGTAATTATTTCCTCAATACAACCACGAATTTCCTCAATACAAGCAATAATTTCCTCAATAGAAGCAATAATTTCCTCAATACAAGTAATAATTGCCTTAAAACGTGTCTCGACGCCATGTTGTCATGCATAGGTTGCAGATTGCGGATTTACAATGGGAGGCTTAAAATATTTGAAACCAAAATACTTGAAGTCGTCCCACCACCTTACTATGATGAAGTGAGGATAGCTATATCCAGACTCAAAACCAAAAAGCGCCTGGATACCACGGACTACCCGCCGAGATGTTCAAACACGGAGGCGAAGATTTGGTAAAACGCATGCATCAGCTCTTATGCGGAATATGGTCAGACGAGTGCATGGCTCTGGATTGAAATTGAAGTATGCTCTGCCCAATTCACAAGAAAGGCGCTCCCGCTAACCGCACCAACTACCGCGGAATCAGTCTTCTTAATATCGCATATAAGGTTCTTTCTGGCGTATTGTGTGAAAGACTGACACCCAACAACAAACAAGACAGACAAACTGATTGAACCTTATCAGTGTGGCTTTGGACCTGGTAAGTCTACCATCGACCAGATTTTTACAATGCGCCAAATCTTAGAAAAAACCAGTGAGAAAAGGATCGACACACACCATCGTTTTGTTGATTTTAAAGCCGCCTTTGACAGCGCGAAAAGGAGTTGCCTGTATGCCGCCATGTCTGAAGTTGACTTCCCTGCTAAGCTTATACGGTTTTGCCAAAGGACAACGAGCAATACCAACAGCTCCGTCAGACTCGAGAAGGACCTCTCTGAGCCAACCAAATGCGGATTCAGACGGGGCGATTCCCTTTCGTGCGATTTCTTCAACCTGATGCTGGAGAAGATAATTCAAGCAGCAGATCTAAACCACAATGGTAAAATCTTTTACAAGAGCGGGCAATTGCTTGCGTATGCCGGTGATATTGATATCATTGGCCTTAACAACCGCGCCGTAAGCGCTGCCTTCTCTGGACGGGATAAGGAAGCGAAAAAAGTGGGTCTTGCGTTCAACGAGGACAAGACAAAGTATCTACTGTCGTCAGAAAAAGAATCGGCGCACCTGCGCCTTGGCAGGCAGGTCACCGTTGATAGCTACAACGTTGAAATGGTGAGGGACTTCGTCTATTTGGGAACCAACATTAACACCGAAAGCCAACAAGTGTTACTTTGGACTAAGTAGGCAATTGAGAAGTAAAGTACTCTCTCGACAAACATAGATCACGCTCTATAAGTATCTCATCCTGGTATACGGCTCGGAATCATGGACAGTGCCAAGAGAAGATGCGATGGCCCTTGGAGTATTTGAGAGAAAAGTTCTCCGTGACATTTATCATCCCTCCCGTGATGCCAACGGCGAGTATCGAAAGTAATGTAACAATGAGCTATACGAGCTTTACGCAGACCTGACCATAGTTCAGCGAATTAAAGCCCAAAAGCTCCGCTTGCTGGGTGATGTTATGCGAATGGACAAAGGAGCTACAGCACAGAAGGTTTTTCTATCGTCAGCCGAATTCAGCAGCAGAGCAAGGGGGGGTTTCCAATTGGCGTCAGTTATCGCTAAAAAGGAATGACTGGCGTGCTTTGATACGAAACGGCCAAAATCGCCTCGGCTATTAAGCATCAATAAATGACGCAAGCCAAGATTAGGTGATACGTGGGAAAGGTATCGTTAGTCTGTAGACACTTTCCTGTGTACATACCTCTCACGATACCTTTGATTCGATACGATACGGTATATAACATTTCTGGAAGTACCTAGGAGAACTTATTTTTGGTTTAGTAAATAACGAACTATAACGCCCTACTATTGTTGTTTTGACTTGTGAAATCGTTAGTTTGGTTATTAAGAACTTTTACTTTCCTGGTGTATTTCACAGAATAGTGAAAGAAAATGGTGCAGCTTTTTGATTATTCTGGAGAAACGTTCATTGGAAGGTATGCAGTCTTTTTCGTGGTGGGATGTGGTGTATGAGCAAATACAGCCAATTGGAGCACAAAAACCATACTACCCAGATTATATTATGCAAAGGTATTTCTAGCGAGACTCGAATGCGACAGCAGATAGTCGAAAATATTTTATCCTATGATAAGTAAACTTTATGGCTCGAAGTTGTACCATCTAGGAAAAGGTGCGAGATCTTGATGTTTAACTAGCATGTCTAAATGCATCCTCCAGAGCTCAGCTCCTCATTGTTTTTTTTTTAATTTCTTTTTAATTTTGCATATTTTATTTAATTTCACTTATTTTTCTTCCATCAAATCCAATTTTTCTCTTTAAATTCTTGTTTTCTAGCTTTGTTTGCAATTTTTTTTTTTTTAACTTTTTTTTGTGGTATTCATGTTAATTGCTATTAAAACATTTGTTTTTCTTTTGAGTTTTGTGCTCAGTTTTTCACACACACACACACACATTTGCAAATAGAGCACAAACAAAATATTCACAGAGTTTTTGCGTTCAACTTTTATAATTAACCCAAGGCACGCATTGTAGGTTATAGCGCGTGTCCTTGTCGCATACTCAAATTTTTTTCAACTATGTAATTTTTCTACACCAACATGATATTTCTCACTTTTCTCTATTCGCCGCTTGTTACATTGTTTTAATAGTATATCACGGCGTGCATATATTATGAGTAGGTATTCACATACATATGTATGTATCAACTATGTGTACTTTTATGTAGGCTAAATAAGAATATTTTGACTGGGTGTTCTGTTTTTGTGTTAGAGCATATGTGTGTATTTGTGTGTATGCATGTTGTAAGAATCGAATGTCCAACGCGATTTGCTCATATCTATTTAATTTTATATCTTCACTTTTTTTATTTGAACCATCATTTTATGAGCATTTTATAGCAAAACTTTTTTGTTCGTCTATGTTTGATAGGATTTTTCGAAATTAATTTAGCTATATTTTTTTTGTTGTACTGGTTTCTCACGTCCATTATTAAGTAATTAACACTACTAAATTACGTTTTAGTTCGAAAATGTCATGTCTTAGTATAATAACTAATGGATTTTATAAAGCAATCTGTTGGCTTACGAGCTCTTCAAAAAAGAAAGTGTAAATGTTACTCATACGCCGTGTAGGACCTACAAAAAGTGCACTATAATTGCAATGTTTCACGATGTATTCAATCATTCTTGCTAGAAAACATATTGTTACGCAATATGCTAAAATACTTTTCAAATTCCAATGTGCTTTTCTCGTGAACCCGTTTTTTTTTTCAATATTCTTGCAAAGAATCCTGTTATCCTTTAAAAAATTCAAATGTTGAGATTTGTTACACTGTCTTTTAAATATGAGCCAAATATTAAAATTATATAGTTTTTGAGGCCTTCATGGACTTTTTTGCGAACTTAGTACATGCCGCTAGCAAAAGTTTTAACAAAAAACCGGACCGGGTTGCTGTTATCCTAGAACAGTAAAACTTCGCACACATATTGTTTTGGCTAAAATATAGACGGCAGGCATATCAAATTGCGAATCTTAATTTTTTTCGCCTGTGGATTAGGGGTTTAGAATATGTCCGAGGTAGGCTTAACGGTCGTAAGAGGCGACTAATATGCACATAGGTAAAGATTTGGTTGATCTACGGATATGATGCCCCTCATCTCTCATTACCTATCTTCTCCTTCCTTACGGAAGGAGGGATGACATGACCTGAAAGGTTCTACTAAATCGCTCCCGAGGCAGTCGGTCAGTACCGCAAGAGAGTACCGGAGCCGAGCGGGTTCATACCTGGCCAGGGACTGTCAATTTCGACATCACTCCGCAAAACTTTCGGAGAATATTTTTGTCGTTAATAATCTAAAGTAATTCCTATAACTTTTATAGTTAGCTGTTATATAAGATATGGGAACCCCGACGTGCCGAATGAATGTCCACTCTGCTAAGACCCATATCCCTTTTGGACCAACCCTATAGAAACCGCTAGTTTTCTAGGACTCCCGTTAGAAGACAGTGATGACAATTTATGTAGGCTAGGTATAAGTACCTTTCACTCAACCTTAATAAAAAAGTGGGCGTGGTCGATAGCCGATTTAGATTATTTTCAGGGAGTGTACTCTATAGCAGAACACTCCCTTCGTACCAAGTTTTATCGCTCTATCGTAAATGGTACTGTAGTTAGTAGCATGCGTATTTCAAAATTTCTTCAGTCAAAAATAGGAGTTGTCACGCCCACTTTGCGAAAATTTTGCGAAAAACGATAATAAAATAATCCAGCTAATAAAGATACCAAATTTTATCATTGTAATTGCATCTTTCAATGAATGAATTATTGCATTTCGTACGTTCTTCGAAGATTTCGATATCGAAAAAGGATTCATTCTAATAGCAAGCTACCTTGGTCGAAAAGAAAACTTCGTGCCAAATTGGGAAACAGTGTGTTTTTTTTTTTTTTGAAACAATTGTGATTTTTCTCGATATGATTTCTAGAAATTGTTTACAATAGTGTTTTAGGGAAAAAAAATAAAAAAATTCGAAATGGTGGTTTTTTAGTTAAGTGCTTTTCAGAATAGTGGTTTTGAAAAATCGTGTTTATTGTGAAATGTGTGAAAAATATGTAGTGGTTTTTGAAAAATAGTGGTTTTTGAAAATAGTGTTTTTTGAAAAAAAAAAATGCTTTTTCTATACTTGTATGGATTTTTCATACTAGAACTTTTTTTGAGAATATTTTTTGTATAACAAAATTTTTTTCCAAGACTTTCAAAAAAGTATTTTCAATATTAATATTGTTTTAAACGACTCTTTTTTGGAAAAAATGTTTTTTCTAAACATTAGTTTAATAAAAAATTCTGATTTTAAAAATAGTGGTTTTTGGAAAAAGAAAAATTAACGTGACTTTAAAGTACTCTTTTATAGAAATAGTGTTTTTTCTTAACATTTATTTAAAAAAAAAATTTTGTGCTTTGAAAAATAGTGGTTTTCTAAAAATGAAGTTTTTGAAAATGGTGTTTCGTAAAAAAAGGCTTTTGCTATATATGGTTTTTTCAAAATATCATTTTTTCGAGAATATTTTTTGTATAACGAATTTTTTTTTCAAGACTTTCAAAATATCCTTTTAAATATTAACATTGTGTTTAACTACTCTTTTTCGGAAACATTGGTTTTCAAAATAGTGTTTTTTCCAAACATTTATTTAAAAAAAAATTTTGTGATTTGAAAAATAGTGGTTTTTGGAAAAGGAAGTGTTTGAAAATGTTTTTTGAAAAAGGGCTATTTTCTAAATAAATTAAAAATTAATATTTCTTTTTCAGAAATAGTGGTATTGAAGTAGTTTTTTTTTAAAAAATGGTGATTTTTCTTAAAATTTATTTTAAAAAAATTATTGTGATTTGGAAAATAGTGGGTTTCGGAAAAATAAGTTTTTGGGTATTTTCTAAATATGTATTTTTTTCAAAATAACATTTTCTCGAGAATATTTTTTGTCTAATTAAATTTTTTTCCAAGATTTTTAAAAAAGTATTTTAAAAATTAATATGGTGTTAAACTACTCTTTTTTCGGAAATAGTGGTTTTCAAAATAGTGGTTGTCAAAAATAGTGTTTTTGGGAAATAGGGTTTTTTTCTAAAGATTTATTTTAAAAAAAATGCATGTTATTTGAAAAATAGTGGTTTCGGAAAAAGTAGTTTTTGAAAATAGTGATTTTAAGGCTATTTTTGAAAATAAATTTTTTAAAATAACAATTTCAAAAAAGTGTTTTAAAAATTAAAATGGTTTTAAACTACACTTTTTCGGAAATAGTGGTTTTCAAAATATTGGTTGTCAAAATAGTGTTTTTTTTGGAAATAGTGTTTTTTTCTTAACATTTATTTAAATAAAAATAAATATAATAAATTTTTTCCCAGATTGCTCGAAATGTGCTTCAACAACCAATATTTATGAATTAGAAATAAAATATTCCATTATATTTTTTTTTATTATTCTGGTCAATAGCACTCGAATTAGTTTTTAATTAGATTTATTTAGATGCGAAAATTTCTTCTTCTTCTTATGTTGTTGTTGTTGTTATTTGAATATCTTGTCATTATTTGTAACACTACTGCCTCCAGAGCATATAGTCAATCTTTCATTTGTTCAAAGGATTTAGAGCGGAAAGCTTTCATCTATTTCCTGAACAAGCACACATACACAAGAACACACACAAACGCGCATTACACACAGTTAGCGGCCAAAGCTTCACTTTTTCTTCCTACCACTCATTCACTTTACGTCAGCGTGATTTTGTTTGTTTTTGTTTTTGTTTTTGCAAATATTCATCGTACCGCATAAAATATTTTAGGAAGTATAAAAGATGCCCGTTTACTTTACTAGCTTGTTGACTGGCTAACGGACTGCCTAATGGTCTGTCAGCCTATTCAAACTTTCAACTTCGGCTATTTTCTGCTGCTGCTTCCTGTGCTGCTTCGTTTGGCACAATTTCGCCGAATTTAACGATTTTTACTTCGACACACATAGAGCACGACTGTCGTTTATTTCATTCAATAGTTAAATTCACGAATATTCACGAGATCTATAAACATAGTAGATATATTTTTGTGAATTCGCAAAAAAAAAAAAAAAAATCTTTTGCTTCCTTTATATGGGAAAATTTTTTCGTATGACTATTTAAGTATGTACACTCGCAAATTTTTTCATTTGAAATCAATTTCATATTTTCATTTTATTTAATCACCTTGAAAGCTGTTTCGTTAATTTAAAATGTTGCACTGCTTTATGTGCAAAATAATATTCCTTTTTTTTTCTATTAACAACTAGTGATTCAAATAATTTGTTTGCATTATTATTATCTAATGTATTCACTTTGCAATCAAGTAATTTGATTCAGATTTGCTAATCAATTGGCAAAATTTTTTGTAAAAGAACACCGCTTTCACGTATACATCCAACCGCTCGGCATGGTTAATCGTCGTGGACTGAAGAAAAATGAATTAAACGCACACTCAAAATGCTCCATACAAACTCGGCTCGACGAGTAAAAGGCAACGACCACAACAGCGACGGCGACGACGTCACCGATGTTGATGACAACAACGAACCGGAGACAGAGCACCAAAATTGTTGTATGAAAAATGTTGCACAAAGCAGACTTTGACTTGAAGTCCAAGTCACTACCAGTGGTGGCCAACATATACACACACACACACACCAATATACAGCTATAAATATTTTCTTAACTCCAATTGCAATACGCTCACCCAATCTCAATCAAATTTTCGTTTATTCCACCGCTCTATGTGCTCAAGTGTTGCATGTTTATCAGGTATGTGTTTGTGCTCCTGAGAGTATGCCTCGAGAGAATTATGTGTGCTCTTATGCTCTCAACAGCTAATCTGCTTGACGAAGGAAATGGAAAGTGAGTACTTTGAAAATGTTTTAGCTCATGGGAAGTATTGGTGGTGGTTTGTTTGATTGGAGACTTGAATTGTACTGTAATGTTTAGCAACATGTTGCGGTGTATATTTTTGTGGTGCTCAGATATTGTATGAATTCAATTGAAAGTTAATTGGCCAAGTGGACCAAATGAGTTTTTTTCATATTTAATTTTTTGGAGTTTGTAGGATTAAAGTAACATTCAGTTAATTTGCCAGATATTATTAAAGGCAAATGCTTATTGTATTTTAAAAGCATTAGAAAAGGAAAATTTGAAAAACATGCTCTGAGATACATGTTGCACATGCTAGTGCCACACTAGCAACATGTACCTTAACCGGTTCGCTACTTGGTTGCTGGTGGTTTTTAACAAACTGTTATGATCCGATACAAAAAATTTTTATTATTAAAAAAAATATATAAATAAATACACAATAAAATAAAGTAATAAAAAATAAAAAAAAAACAAATAAAAAAATAAAAAATTCCAAATAAGAAAAAATAAATTACAAATTAAAAAAAATATATATTATATTGAAATAAAAAATAACAAAAAATTTAAAAAATAACAGAAAAAAATAAAATAATAACAACATAAAATAAAAAACTAAAACAAGATAAAGTGAAAAAATATGAATTAAAAAAAAATTAATTAATTTAAATTAAAAAATAAAATAAAATAATGTTAAACAAAAATAAAAAATAAAACAAAATGACCTAAAACAAAATAAAAAGTAATAAAAAATAGTTGAAAAAATTTAATTTTCAAAAACTAATAAAAAAAAAAAACAAAGAGAAAAAGTAAAAAGTTTAAAATAACATCAAATAAAATATATACAAATGAAATGAAAAAAATAAAAAACAACAGAAAAAAAATTTGAAAAAAAAAAAAAAATAAAATATAATAAAAAAAAATAAAAACAAAATAAAAAAATTAATAAAATAAAAAAAAATTAAATAAAACTAAAAAATAAAAAGTAATAAAACTAAAAATCAAATAAAATATAATAAAAAAAATAAAAACAAAATAAAAAAATTAATATAATAAATTAATAAAATAAAATAAAAAAAATTAAATAAAAAAATATAGAAAAAAAAATTAAATAAAACTAAAAAAATAATATAAAATACAAGAAAATTTATGAATTTGTTGAAAAAAATAAAAAATAAAACAAAATAAAAATAATAAAAAAAAATAAAGAAAAAAATTTAAAATAACAAAAAAAAAATAAAATACAAATAAAATATATAAAAATGAAATGAAAAAAAAAAATTTAAAAAATAACACAAAATATTTGAAAAAATAACAACATAAAACCAAAAAATTAAATTAAATAAAATATAATAAAAAAAAAAATAGTTGAAAAAATGTAATTTACTTTTTAAATAAATATCAAAAAAAATAATAAAACAAAACACAGAAAAAAGAAAAAATTTAAAATAACAAAAAATAAAATACAAGTAAAATATTTAAAATAAAATAATATAAAAAAAAGAAAATATATGAAATTGTTGGAAAAATAAAAAAATAAAACAAAATAAAAGGTAAATAAAAAATAGTTGAAAAAAATTTAATTTAGTTTAAAAAAAAAAAATAAAACAAAAGGCAGAAAAAAGAAAAAATTGAAATGAAAAAATATTAAAAAATAACACAAAAAATTTGAAAAAATAACAACATAAAACAAAAAAATAAAATTAAATTAAAAAATTAAATAAAATATAATAAAAAAAATAGCTGAAAAAATTTAATTTACTTTTTAAATAAATTTCAAAAAAATAATAAAACAAAACACAGAAAAAAATAAAAATATTTAAAAATGAAATGAAAAAAAAATTACAAAATTAAAAAATAAAAGAAAAAAACATTAAAAAAAACATAAAAAAATAAATAAATAAAATTAAATTAAATATAATAAAATAAAACAAAACAAAATAAAACAATTAAAAAAAATAAAATAAAATAAAAATATAAAATTAAAAAAAAAGTAAAAAACAAAAAAAATTAAAAAAGACAAAAATAAAATAAAATAAAATAAAGTAAAAAAAAGAATGTAAAATAACAAGAAAATACATATGAGGCGATTAGAAGCAAAGGGGTGTAAGTACCTTCTTCACAAAAAACGAGTTAAGTGCACCATAACATTAATAAAACACCATTTTATTTGGTGGCAAAAGGATATATATAAATTATATTCCAATAGCGACATCTACCCGCTAAAAGAAATAGTGCTTACCAATTTATTCAAAGTACTTGGAGGCAAAGGGGTTTACATATGTGCAGTACATTTTTAAATGGCTGTAATTAATTTAATAGTTTAGATAATCGCACACGGTTTACCGTTTTGGAAACTTCAAAGCCTTCACTTTAAGAATATGTAAAAGTTTTTTGAAAAAAATTTCAAAAATTATGAGAAAAATCATTTTGAAAAAATCCCTATTTTTCCCATAGAAAAGGGCAACCAAAAAAAATATGCACCCCTAAGGGTTAAGTTACAAAGCTAATTTTTTGCAAGGCTTATTTTTTCATCGATACCTTACTTTTCAGGGGGT
>CAXKVI010000112.1:80000-82500 GCA_964058755.1 Campiglossa producta
TAAGCCTTTGTACTAGTCATTCGCCCATTCATTCATTCACGAAAGGGCACACTACACTGGCTTAAGTAATTGCACGTTTGGCTAGAAGAAATTAGGAACATTGTAGTAGTTTGAAAAGATCGATGGGATTAAGGTATGTAGTACCAGCTATGTACATCCACACTTACATACATTGCACAAAAACAAAATTTTTAAATTGAAAAGAAAGTGAATAAACCAAAATGAGAAAAAAATCGAAACTATCAATTTTGTTGTGATTCGTTGCAGATAATTTACCTTAAAGCTAAATAAACCTTTGTGAACCTAAGTAAATGTTATGGCTTCTTTAATACGTATGTACCTACGTACAGACTTAATTACTGATAAACAAGTATTACACATGCATAAAGGTATGTAGTATATATGTATGTATGTGTACATCATTCAACAATATATACTCATGTTCACTTAGGCGGCTTTGTACCTTTTATCAATGGCAGAAAATGTGAAAAGTGGAATGAACGATTACAAAAGAAACCCGATATTCGTAGAACCATTAGATTACAAATTCATTCTTTAAAGTGATAAATCGTAAAAAAATTGTTCTACTCATGACAAATACATAAATACGAGTTTATGAAAGCCGCTTAACTTTGTGAAAACAAAATTTTTTTTTTTGGCTAAAAGGTTAAAAAATACAATTAAACTTATCATAGAAGCAACTTCAAAGCTTTGTATACCTGGCAGAGAGCAGGTTTCATAATCATTTATTTATGAAAATTCGAGTAAGTTCCAGTTCCCATTCGCGAACGAAAATATAAATAACTACATATGCACATTGTGCGCATTCGGAAATAATAACGCAAACAATTTTGTGTAGTCATGCGTTCGCGAATGAAGTCGCGCATCAATTCTCGTGCGTTCTTTAACGAATTGGCAGGTGGCTTCGATGACTTCGCGAACGTTTTTTACCTCAGGCGGTTGTAGGACGATACGAAATGTGAACTATAAATTTATTGTGGAACATGTTAGGAGCTTCTTGGAGATCTGTAAGAGATTACTTAAAGACTTTTTCGATTAGATAAAATAGAAATGGCTCGATTTAGATACTTGAAATTTGGACCAGGGACCGATCTGTTCTAAACAATCGTATTTATGAATCGATTTGCTTGAAACTTTAATTAAGATATCGGATAAATTTTCTCCTGGAAAGTAGACCCAGGACTAACTTATTCTAAACTATGGTATAAATGGTTGGATTTACTTCAAATTTGGTATGTAGGTAGCGTTATGCTTAGGTTAAAGTATGGGATCAATTTTCTTCCAGAAAGTTTACCAGGGCCCGATATATTCTAAACAATCATATTTATGACTCGATGAGCTTGATATTTGAGATAATGTGACTTCCCAGAAATGTTAAAAATGGTAGAATCTTATTCAGGTGTTTTCTTTTGGCGTAGCAACGCACGCCGGGTATTACTAGTTTAATATAAAATAAAATAAAATGAAAAAATAAATTAATTAGGAGCATACCTAAAACTTCTTATTAAAACTTTTTTTAAATATATTTTTAGGCCTTTTCGCCTCCCTTAATAAATGCTCTAAGTCATATATTAAGAGCAAATTTGGTTCGTGTTAAGTTCAGATGCTTCCATCTATTACACAAAGCTTCGCCCTGAATGTGCAGTGACAAGAATGCTAAATAAAGAAAACAAATGAAGAGCTTAAGAACACTGCAACGAAGATTTCCCATCATCCTAGGTCAATGCAAAAACCCCAATAGCAAATCATGAGACAACGCACACTTGAATTGACTGGCGTAAGTGGCAGACGCAAGAGGATGCGGTTGATTATAGAGGCGTAGTAAATTTATGAAACAACATTTTACATTGCCTGCATTGTTGGTGTTTTTGTTGTTGGCTGTATTGCTGCTGTCGTTTGTTGTTGCCATTGTGCCTGCCACTATTAAAGACAATAGCCGCAATGGCAATGTTACAAGCTCAAACTTATATCCATACATATTCCCATATGAATGTGGCAAGTTTACTATTATACCACACTGCTAACTCGGCTGAGTTGTTGCACTGAGCCGTTGAGCTAAGTAAGCCGATAGACACAGCGTACAATGATGATGATGATGATGATGATGATGATGATGATGATGGCCAAAGTAACCAAGCCGATTGCGGCTGATTGCAGAGATAGAACAGCGGATGCAGTTGAGTTGCCCTAAGTATCAGCCGCATTTTGTGTGATGCTTCAGATATTTTGCTTAGAACTATAGCTCAATGTTATGACTAACTACGACTACGACGATTACTGCCACTAAGACAACGACGAACTATGGAACTGGAATAAGAGCACGTATTTAGTATCTATGTCCGTATGTTAGCTCGCTGCAGATGCACAAAGATTAGTTACTCGGCTGTATCCAGTACTAGGTAAGTAAGTGCGTTTGTGGATATTTTTACATTGGCGTGCATTATACTGGCACCACTTAAATAAAAAAAAAAAAAAAAAA
>CAXKVI010000112.1:85000-88009 GCA_964058755.1 Campiglossa producta
AATAAAATACAAAAATAAATAACTAATAAAAGTAAAATTATAAAAGTTAAAAAAAAAATTTAAATTAAATAATAAAATAATAAAAAGGCAATTAAATGGATATTTTTAATCCATCCCGCTTATATTTCACACCACTGTACATATGCACATGCAAGTAGCTACCTGTATGCACAACTATTCGCGGAACTGCACATGATCTGGAAAATGAAAATAAACAAAAGGCCAAATCTTGTGCAGCAACTTACCTTAGAGTGCATGCAGGGCAGCGGCATGCAACAAACAAACAAACAAACAAATAAGCAAACATCCGCTGGCGCTGATGACTGACACAGCAGGCGGTAGGGAAATGCAAGATGTTGGTACCTCCACACACACAAACATACATACATACATGCACTGTGATAACCAATGGATCGAGTTTATAAAGGTGTGTTTAGAAATTTAGAGTATCTTATGGCTTTTGCTAGCTCAGATTACACGCGGCCAACTGTGCAGTGCAGTGCAGCGTTGCAACAATTGTTGGTGTCTCGACTTGCCGTTCACTTTTTGTTTCACATTGCTGCTATGTGCAGTTCATTTGTGATTGTGAATGAGTTTGCGATGTCTCAGGTATGTTTGTCTGTGTGTTCGAGTGCACAGCATGCAATCATCAGTTCGCTGAATGTGCGTTGTGTGGCATGGCCTGTCGGCATATCATCATAACTTTTTGCTCACACCACTTGCTGCAACGCTCTGTTTTCTAAATTTTGACTGCTATCATGTGTGCTCGTAGTTGGTTGTGTGTAGCCTTGGTAGCTGGAAGTTGGCAGCCAGCTGCCCTGTACTCATTGCCGGTTAGTTAGTTGGGATTAGAATGTGCCGCAATTGCCGGCCAGCAGTTGTTGCGAATTACTAGCTGAAATTACATGGAAACTTGTTTCTTTCTTTCGTAAATGTACCTAGAAGATGCTTTATTTAGTGTAAATGTATCTACATTAGGGTGGGTCGAATACGGAACGCCAATACAAATTGAGAGCGAATCGCTCGAAAAAGCCCAGAGTTGCTTTTCCTTCTACGAAACTAAAATGAATAGTACATTCACGATCGCTAATTTCCGTTGTCGCTGATAAACAATAACTCATAAACAAAGTACTGTATGTATTAACCCCCCTAATGGTCACTTCAGCCACTTCACCTGCAAGTCTGCTGTTGTGTTTGTTGTTAGCTTAGATAAAGTTTCAGCATCCTACATCCAAGCATAGGGAGTAAGTTTTAAACTAGTTTCTTGCAACACCTATCTATACAATAGCTAGTTTTTAAGCTCCCAAACAAGTTCGTACCTTCTAAAGAGCATTGTAATTTTCACAGTTGCTATCTTCCCATATTTTATAACCATAGGCGTCCAAGTAGAGGGGCTAAAAAAAAGTTCGGCACACATTTTAATTTACCTGCGTTTTTTATTCATATTAAATTTTTTTTTTTACACTGACGGCTCGACGCTAGACGGCAGAGTTGGAGGAGGGCTTTATTCAAGGGATCTGGAACTTAAGCTCTCCTTCAGACTACCTGATCATTGCAGTGACTTCCAGGCTAAAGTCTCAGCAGTCTTGAATGCCGCGGCCTGGATAAGTAAACGCGCTATCGGCGATGATATCGTTATTTTCAGGGACAGTCAAGCGGCCATCGAAGCTCTTGACTATCTAGCACCTCATCTGCAACTGCCCGGCTTTAAGCGACGCGAGAACGCACTTTTTGAGAGTTCCCTTCCTGATGGCTTTCATAAAGACATCTAAGTTGTTCGAGGAGGAGTAACTGTGTCAGTTTAGAAGTGCCAGTCCCGGGATTCTGCTATGTGGAGAATACCAACAACTCAGGGATTTTCCCTATGACCGGGTTCCGGGACTGACTTTCCTAGTGTTGGTGGTATCACAACGGGCCTTTCAAAACTGGCCTAAGTGTGCCCCTGCGGCAGCCACTTGAACCTAACCCTAACCATAATATTTTTGTATATCCTTTTTTATCCTATTTTATTTAATGTTCTTTTATTTTATTTTATTTTATTTTATTTTATTTAATTTTATTTTATTTTATTATTATTATTTTATTTTATTTTATTTTATTTTATTTTATTTTATTTTATTTTATTTTATTTTATTTTATTTTATTTTATTTTATTTTATTTTATTTTATTTTATTTTATTTTATTTTATTTTATTTTATTTTATTTTATTTTATTTTATTTTATTTTATTTTATTTTATTTTATTTTATTTTATTTTATTTTATTTTATTTTATTTTATTAAATTTTTTTTTGTTTTATTTTTTGTTATTTTATTCTGTTTTTTACTTATTTTATTTTATTTTATTTTATTTTATTTTATTTTATT
The DNA here is from genome assembly GCA_964058755.1 of Campiglossa producta. Lineage (NCBI taxonomy): Eukaryota > Metazoa > Arthropoda > Insecta > Diptera > Tephritidae > Campiglossa > Campiglossa producta. Next base: position 87,367 of record CAXKVI010000112.1, read on the forward strand.
TTATTTTATTTTATTTTATTTTATTTTATTTTATTTTATTTTATTTTATTTTATTTTATTTTATTTTATTTTATATTATTTTATTTTATTTTATTTTATTTTATTTTATTTTATTTTATTTTATTTTATTTTATTTTATTTTATTTTTCTTTTATTTTTATTTATTTAATTTTTATTTTTAACGAACTTTTTTTATCCCCCCTTTATTTATTTTATTAAATTTTTTTTTGTTTTATTTTTTGTTATTTTATTCTGTTTTTTACTTATTTTATTTTATTTTATTTTATTTTATTTTATTTTATTTTATTTTATTTTATTTTATTTTATTTTATTTTATTTTATTTTATTTTATTTTATTTTATTTTATTTTATTTTATTTTATTTTATTTTATTTTATTTTATTTTATTTTATTTTATTTTATTTTATTTTTCTTTTATTTTTATTTATTTAATTTTTATTTTTTAACGAACTTTTTTTATCCCCCCTATGAGGTTACTGCATGTAGTAGCTTCCTTTAATTCACGTTAATTTTTGCTTTACATTAAATCCACACATACATAGTTGTCTCGCTTTTGTTGCATCAACTTTATTACTGTAGAGGTTTGTTGCAACAACTTTTTGCCGCCGGTCTCATTCCTCGCT
>CAXKVI010000112.1:88209-95709 GCA_964058755.1 Campiglossa producta
GGTGGCATCCTCCCACAATATGGTTTCTTCTTCTTCCTTGAAAATCCAATCGTAGCTGTCAAATTTCTTTGTTGTTGCTTTGTCTGACATTTTTAGCCACAAGGAGTGTGTGCGTGCGTGTAGATCTGAATTCGCTCGAACACACCTGTATAAATTCGCCTTGCAAACAATGAAGCGGGCAAAGCGCTGTCAAATAGAGATTTTGGCTATTCGACGCTTTGAAGCGTTTCAAGTAAGCAAAGTAAGGCTGCCACTGGGCCAACTTTCATACATTTCAGTAGAGTTCAAAAGAATTTTGACATTTCTCGAGGCAAAACCAGCAAAGCAAGCGTGCATTGGGCCATCACCTTTACATGACAGCGCTACTTAATTTTGTACGAAAATTTCTCGCCTCTTCGCTTTGTTTACATGAATTTGTTTTGTTGCGCCTGTCGTTGTGTCTACTTGATGTGGGTTTACTTTTTTTTTTTTTTTTTGGTTGACAAACTAACATAATTGTTTGCAATGTGTTTATTCACTTTGTCGCATCTTAATTTTCGCCCTTAGTAGTTGGAACTTCAAAAAAAAAAGAGTGTTCATTGTGTTCTTGAGGCAAAATTTGTAATGAGACAACACAATTTGTTAGCATCACTGCAGACATTTATATATTTTTTTTTTCTTTCAAATTTGTACACTGAGACATTGTTAAGCAGAAAGGCAGATGGCAGGTAATTAATTTTAAATTCGCCACTTAAAATGCTTTTTATTTTAGTTGAAAGGTTTAAGGTGTTTTTAGAGTTTTTATCAACATCATAGAGGGTTCATACTCTTAGAGCACTGCGAAACGCGGAAGATGCAGCAATGGTATATTGACAGTATCGAAAAAACTCAGATAGATGTCACAATGCAACGGAAAGGAAGGAGAACGCCTACAGTGCTCCGTTGAGAGAAAATGCAACTTGAAAAGTGTTCTACTTTGAGAAGTGAGCGGGATATGGTTTTCGGCCGGAACAAAGAAGTGACCGAAAGTAATGGGAGCTTAGATGGACCGGAGCACAAATCTATTTCTTGCTATCGTAATGCATTCGTAGAGTTTTTGAACCGGGTTATAACTATTCTCACTTCTTCATAGTCAGATGGTGGGACGATTTTTCCATTGTCAGGAATTGTGGTATCTGGTTAGACGTCTCTCTCGCAATTTAGCAGTGAGGAGGAATGCTCCCTTCATAATTTAAGTATGATATGTACGTCCGTTGCCAGATCGCAAATATTGTCCTCACAGGAAGAAATTAATTGAGACAAATCCCTCGATATGAGCAATTAGCTTCCTTGCGTTTAGTGTGAATATTACCTTAACCTCTACCTGCTGGGAGTCTATGAAAACATTGTAGGTTTTCTAAATAAGCCGGATAGTATTGTAGCTATGTCTGAGAATAAAAGTTTGGAACCACATCCGGTCCTTGTGTGGCCAAATAGCCCACACCGATTTTTTTTTTTGCCAAATAGCCCTCTTGAATCTTCGAAACCAATTGATCTTGACATCTTAGTGGTTCCAGCTTTTTGTTCCACTACTACTTGCATCCGGAAGCTACAGGCCTGGACCTCTGCAAGTGGTCTAGGCATCAACCCGAGTAAAACGGACTGATACTGTTCAGCAACAAAACCAAAATCCCTCAATTCTGACTACTCTCACCTAACGGCACTGAACTATCGCTCTACCAGAGGTTAAAGTACCTCGGTGCCGAAATATATACCAAACTCAACTGGAAACTGAACGTTGAGAAAAGAGTAAACAAAGCATACATTGCCTACTACTCCTGCAAAAGAATAGTCAGCAAGAACTGGGGCTTCAGACCAAAACTTAACATCATCCTAGACCAATTACCGCTAGACATGCACATTCGTGTAACAGCCACTGGGGCAGCAAGCCCTGAGGCTTAGGGCGTCCGAGTGCTGGAATGCGAAACAGTATGGCCACAGCGGTATCCTAAACAGGTTTTTAAACGAAGGTCTAACATTAGACTACCTCTCGCCTTCCTTGAAATTTGACAAGAACTACGAAGTGCACTTCGCATCAAGAGGCGAATGGAGAGATGGTAGCGTTTGTAAACAGGGGATAATCTCGCTCTTCACGGACGGGTCCAAAATGGACTGCGGCATAGGGGAAAGGGTATTCTCTCAGCAATTGCTAGTTGCTCAGTCCTACCATCTCCCCAACTCGGCCAGCATCTTCCAAGCGGTATCGAGATAGCATGTGGACACCTAACAGGAACGTCAGTTGAAGGCAGGGAGGTACGCATATACTCAGACAGTCAAGCAGCGCTTATGGCGCTCGACTCGCCGATCACTCCCTCTAAGGCCATCAGCAACTGCAAAAGGTCGCTTAAGTCATCAGCAAACTCCGCAAAAATCACACTTGTCTGGGTTCCGGGTCACAGGAATATTGAGGGCAACGAGAAAGCGGACGAACTGGCAAGGACAGGGGCATCAGCAGACAACTCGGAAGTAGTCAAATACAAGGGTATGGCCATTCGTAGGTGGTACTCCTCAGATAGCCAAACAAACGTGGCCTGACTACAACAGGAGCAGAACCGACAGCCTACTATGCAGATCTAGGAAGGAGATTTTCAGAATCACAGCCACTATAACGGAACACTGGTCACTGAACCAACATGCGAGAAGAATTGGGCTAACATTCAACGAGGTGTGTAGAAGTTGCGGCCTAAATGGCTGCAAAGAATCTGTTAATCACTTCCTCTGCGAGTGCCCCGCCCTGCCGAATAAAAGACACAAGACCTTAGGTAGGTTCGTTCTAACTGGGTCCGGTCCTTCTGACTGGGCAGCATGGCAACCAACCAACCAACCAACTACTTGCATGAACTATTTTTTTTTGGCGCCACCTTGGGTATTATATTATTGTCAGTTTAGTTTGACCTTATCATTTAACTGTCGCTACTACCCTCTTCTCCACGAAAAGTTGCCACTTACATACATTAATTTTCAAATTTTAGCTTAAAACACAAAAGATGTTGGCATTAGAAATGAAACTTAAGAAAAAGCAATGAAACTATGAAAAAAAGTATTAAATAACAAAAAAAAAAAATTTAGCAATGAGAAATGAACTACAGAAAACCAAATAAAAACAAGTAAAGAAAGCTGTCTTCGGCTGTGCCGAAGCCTATATACCTTTCATGAATAAATCCCTTAATCGGAACAATCGATTGTATGGCGGCTATATGAAATATAGGTCCGATCTTGCTGGTTCCGACAAATGATTTCTACATTAGAAAAGGGTGGCCGCATACCAATTTTCAGCCAAATATCGCAAAAACTGGGGACTAGTTTGCGTTCAAACAGACAGACAGACGGTCATCCTGATCATTTCGGTATACTTATTGATGGATCCATCTCTTCTTCTTCTCATACTTACAAACATCGGACCAAAGTTATAATACCATTTCATCTTCATGAAAGGTATAAAAACCACAAGAGGAAAAGGAAATATTAGCATAAGCAAAAAAAAAAAAACAACAAACAAAAAACAAAAAAACAAACAACTTGAGCAACTTGACATTGGCATTGTGGCAACATTTGTTCATTCAAGCCAACTAACTAATGAAGCAAAGGTGACCGAACAGCAAGAACAAAACGACAAAAACAACAACATCACTTACAAAACCAACAATATTCAAAGAAGGTCTTTATGTGAAATAGAAATGGTACCATAAACATGAATTTTTTATTGCTTCAACTTTTGGCACAATTGTTGTTGTTTTTTTTTTTTTTTTTTTGTTGGTGCTAAAGTGCTTAATGACGTTGTTTGTACTTCCTCTCGTGAATCTTTTATGTTTAATGTTTTTGCACATTATATTCTATCAAACCGTGAGACCACTTGGTCTTTGTTTGTTTCTATCTTTATTTTAGGTGGATGTAAAATGGTCTCAGATGTGGTGAGATATTAGTTGGTTTTTTGGGGAGGCAGCTTACGAGCTGTTCAGTCTACTCAAATGTGTCTCAAATGAAAATTTCAAGATCCGTTTTCAAAAGTTTTAGTACATTTATCCATGCTGAAATTATTCTCAAATTTGAAAAAAAAAACAAAAAAAAAAAAAAAAAAAAAAAAAATCTTGTTTTAAAAAAATATACCTATATATAGACTCAGATTTGTTTAAACAACTCAAATCAGCTAACTAATAGGATCTGTGTGCCCTACGATTTGCAAAGATTCCTACTACCACACCGACGGCATGTGAGTTGGAAGTGCATATGTAAATTGGAGCATGCAGACACGCACACCACCATGTAAATTCTACAAAAGCGGATTAACTGTGCGTTGAACCAGAAATCCATTGACATTTAATAGCCATTGCATTGATTATATCCGTTGTTCCCGCCGTTGATTAGTCGCAGTCTACAGTGTCGGCTGGAAAGGCAGAATAAAAAAATGAAATAAAGTTACTAAAGCCATAAGCCGATGGTCGATACAACACAAAAAAAGAGATTAAAAATCGTGTGGCTGATGGTGATTGTAGTGATTTATTTTATTTTATTTGCACCCAAAAGAACATCACACAACATAACCTATGAGCTCTGTAGGTTCATATGTTTGTATGTACGTGAGTATACGGTGGCGATGAGCTAAGTATTGTAATTTAAGACTCACGCAAACAATGTGGCCGAGCAACATTCACCTGAATAGTGCATGAATGAACAGCAGAACGCACAGTGGAACAATTAATTCATAAATTAATAAAATAAAATAAAATAAAATAAAATAAAATAAAATAAAATAAAATAAAATAAAATAAAATAAAACAAAACAAAATTAAATAAAATAAAATAAAATAAAATAAAATAAAATAAAATAAAATAAAACAAAATAAAAAAAAATAAAATAAAAAAAACAAAATAAAATAAAGTAAAATAAAGTAAAATAAAACAAAATAAAATAAAATAAAATTAAATAAAATAAAATAAAATAAAATAAAATAAAATGAAATAAAATAAAATAAAATAAAATAAAACGAAATAAAATAAAATAAAATAAAATAAAATAAAATAAAATAAAATAAAATAAAATAAAACAAAACATAATTAAATAAAATAAAATAAAATAAAATAAAATAAAATAAAATAAAATAAAATAAAATAAAACAAAATAAAAAAAAATAAAATAAAAAAAACAAAATAAAATAAAGTAAAATAAAGTAAAATAAAACAAAATAAAATAAAATAAAATAAAATAAAATAAAATAAAATAAAATAAAATAAAATAAAATAAAATAAAATAAAATAAAATAAAATAAAATAAAATAAAATAAAATAAAATAAAATAAAATAAAATAAAACAAAATAAAATTAAATAAAATAAAATAAAATAAAATGAAATAAAATAAAATAAAATAAAATAAAATAAAACGAAATAAAATAAAATAAAATAAAATAAAACAAAATAAAATAAAATAAAATAAAATTAAAATAAATAAAATAAAATAAAATAAAATAAAATAAAATAAAATAAAATAAAATAAAATAAAATAAAATAACATAAAATAAAATAAAATAAAATAAAATAAAATAAAATAAAATAAAATAAAACAAAACATAATTAAATAAAATAAAATAAAATAAAATAAAATATAATAAAATAAAATAAAATAAAATAAAATAAAACAAAATAAAAAAAAATAAAATAAAAAAAAAAACAAAATAAAATAAAGTAAAATAAAGTAAAATAAAACAAAATAAAATAAAATAAAATAAAATAAAATAAAATAAAATAAAATAAAATAAAATAAAATAAAATAAAATAAAATATAAAGCATAAATTAAATTAAAAAAATAAAAGTAAAATAAAAAAATAAAATAATATAAAAAAAATTATAAAAATAAAATAAAATGAGATTATATAAAATAAAATAAAACCAAATAAAACTACTTAAGTAAAAATAAATGGAAAATAATTAAGGAGGTCTAAGTTCGGGTAAACCACTTATTAAATACCCAGCGATTTTATGCAAATATCTAAATTTTTACTCAAGTTACCGTGTACATGGACAAACGGACCGACAGACGGACATGCCTTAATGAACTCCTCTTTTCAACCTAAGAACTTTCATACATATATGTATCTATGGAACTCTATATCTATCTCGATTATTTTGTGCCGTTACGTAGAACTGTTATGTGGGCAAAATTATAATACCTTTGTACTAGTACTAGTGAGCTGAGTATAAAAATTACAAATTTACACCTCTTCACTTTTTCTGATAACCACTTTGTCTTTTACTTTTTATTTTTGACCACCCTCCTCCCACTGTGCATCATACCACGCTGTACAGGTAGCTAAATAGGTAAGTATGCGGTAAAGTACCTACCTGCAACACGACACCAGCGCTTAGAGCAATGAATGGACTTTAAGCCACAGACGTAAAGTGACCGGTAGAAAAATACGATAAAGAGAGACCGTCATAACAGGTACCAACGCATGTGAGTCAACAAAAATAAATAAGAAACAACACAAATAATGAATTAATATGCGTGCATAGGTAAGTACATATGTATATGTTTGTTTGCAGCAATGTTTATATGTTTGTACTGGCTGTTTGCTACAAATTCATAAAATGTTAAATTTATGTGAAGAAATAAAAAAGTGTAAAGAAAATATTAGCAAATATAATAAAATACCCAAAAAAAAAAAGCTGAACAAATACAAGCTAATGGTATTTAAGAACGAGTATATAGCCTGTAGTGCGAGTCGTAGAGCAGAATTTGCTGGCTGAAGTCAAACCAGTTACAAAGACGACAGTATTAGGAAAACCTAGAGACATCTACATATGTTTGAGCGAAAGAGTGATTTATTTTACAGAGGCTGGAACTTTGAAAGTGGCCGGAACTTTTGAGATGTCCGTAACTTTTATCGAAACATGTTGGAACTTTAGTTAAGACCGGAATTTTTGAGGTGCCCGTAATTTTAATGGAGACTGGAGCTTTAGTTTAGACTGGAACTTCAATGAAGAACTGAACTTTAAAGGTGCCCGGAGCTTTAATGGAAATGGGAACTCTAGCTCAGACCGGAACTTTATTTCAGATCGGAACTTTACTTCAGACCGGAAATCCTATAAAGACCCGAACTTTACTTCTGACCGGAACTTCAATTAAGACCGGAACTTTGAAGTTGCCCGGAACTTTAATGGAAATGGTAACTCTGAAAGTGACCGGAACTTCAATTAAGACCGGAACTTTGAAGTTGCCCGGAACTTTAATGGAAATGGTAACTCTGAAAGTGACCGGAACTTCAATTAAGACCGGAACTTTGAAGTTGCCTGGAACTTGGAATGGAAATGGTAACTCTGAAAGTGACCGGAACTTCAATTAAGACCGGAACTTTGAAGTTGCCCGGAACTTTAATAGGGACCAGAACTTCGAAAGTGGCCGGAACTTTTACAAATACCGGAATTCTTCCAGAGACCGGAACTCAAAACGTGACTGAAACATTGAAAGCAACTGGAATTGAAAATT
>CAXKVI010000112.1:103209-108209 GCA_964058755.1 Campiglossa producta
GTTGAGCGTTCAAGACACCTCAGTTCGATTTTCGAATAAGTCAATATAATAACTCTGAAAAAAAAAAATTGTTAGGTTTTTTTTTTACTTTTACTTCTTTTGGTGTTACAAAAAAAATTAAAAAATGGACTTCACCGAGAATGGAACTGAGAAACACCTTAAAAAACAAAAGATAGTATTATTGATTCTAAGACTATATATTTGGGGGTTGCCCTTGGGGGGTTTACAGGGTTGCCACATATCTCAATTTTTTTTAATTTTGTAGCAAGATATGCCAATATGGTTATCAAATTAAAGGTATTTTCGCCGACATACCAACGAAAATATTTTCAGGGTTACCATTTTACCGTATTGTATTTGTATTGTATTTTTTGGGATCTTATTTGGATTATTTTAGGATCATTTAGTGGTCACTTTAGCATTATTGTGAGGCTATTTTGAGATCATTTTGGGTTCAATTTTGGATTAATTTGGGATAATTTTATGGTCATTTTCGGATCATTTTGGGCACATTTAAGCGTCTTTTTAGGGTAATTTTGGAATCATTTTGGGGCCGTTATGGAATCATTTTGGGATCATTTTAGCGTCATTTTGAGGTCATTTTGGGATAATTTTGGAATCATTTTGAGATAATTTTTGGGTCGTTTTGGGGTAAATTTCGGATCATTTTGGGAACATTTAAGGGTCTCTTTTAGGTCGTTTTGGGATTATTTTAAGGTCATTTTGGGATCGCTTTTGGTTGGTAAGTAAAGTTAGCGCTAAGTTGATAGCACCGAGCAAGCTAGGTCACCCAGGTAAAATAACCGACCTAAAGACGTTGGAAGCATATTCTCCACTAACTACCTAAAGCCGCGGTTTGTTGCGGGGACACCGTAGGTTTCCAGCGAACCCAAAATAAAACTTGTACGAAGACGATTATCGTTCAATATAAAAAACAAAGAGAGGGACTACCTATTGGACGCACAGAGCACACTTAGGTAAGGTTAGGTTCAAGTGGGTGCAGCAAAGCACATTTAGACCAAGTTTAGAAGGCCCATTGTAATCCCACTAACACTAGGAAATTCAATCCCGCGACTTGATCATATGGAAAATCTCCGGATTGTCTGGAATCACATAACAGAGTCCCGGGATTAACACTCCTAGCCGACACCGTTACTCCTCGAACCATTTAGATGACTTGATGAAGGCCATCAAGCCGCTTACATATGTACAGTTTCGCAACTAGGCGATCCAGAAAGCGTACTCCGAATAAGCGAGTATTTCTATCATCTAAATTACATACATTGAATATGACGAACTCGGTGGCTTTTTCTAAGCGACTCTCTTCGAATCCTACCAGATACAACAACGCCCGTTAATGCTTTGTTTAGATCTAGGGGGTGCATTACGTTAACGAACAACAACAATTTAGATTCAATTTACTAAGGTCAGTTATACGAATTACAGACCGTGACCAAGATAGCTAGTTTCGCTAATTCAATGAACGCACAAAGCACAACCAGATAGATACATAAATATGTGGAAGTAAATTTGTATACACAAAAAAGAAACTGAAGCGCTTCAAAGTTATTAATAACAAAAGTGAAATTTGGGAAAACAAAAACTTAACGAGATATAATATACTTAGATACATAGGTACATATCTATATGATGTACATATGTATTTTTTTAAGTGAGATATGCCTTTGAAAGAAAAAGTGAAAGTCTTAGCAAATTGCTGGAAAATTTGCGTCTATAAAAAAAAAATTAGCTAGCAGCGGAAATGAAAGTGCTTTGTCGAGCGAGACCAAAACAAAAAGTTATAAACTATTTTAGTTTTTACAGTTTAGTTACTTTGTTGTAACATATGGAATTTTTTTGTCTAACAAATTTTGTGTTGTAAAATTAGTTGCACTAGTAAAAATATTACTTTAAGGTATTGGGGTCGATGTCAGTACAGATGCTCAAAGAAAATGTATAGGCTTACTCATTACACTGTGCAACAAAATTAAAGTTTCTGAAAGTCTTGGGTGTGCTGAGCATTCAGATTTTCTCTCCAAAAGTTATTTGTACATCATCGATTGAACATCGAGAACATCCATAGAGCAAAAAAAATGAGGTATAGTAAGCTATTAAAAAAAAAAATTTAAAAATGAAACACACATTTTTTGACTAAATACTACCAATCTTGGAATAAAAACCACCCCCTGGAGACAAAACCTAGAGTGAGCCGAAAAATTTGACTTCATATTCGGATTCAGTACACCCAAACGCTTTGGGAAACTGATGAGACACCCTTTGGGATTTTTTCGCGTTTGTACAGTGCTATTAAGCCAAAAGAATCCAAATCAACCGTTTTTAGAAATTTTGTCTGTTTTTCTGTCTCTTTATCTATCTGTTTGTGGTCGTATCACTCGAAAACCGCTGAATGAAATTAAATGGAGCTTTTGCCATTGTCCAACATAAAATATAATATATATTATTTCGCTAATTCGACCGATTCTAGAGTTATCGACCAATATGTGGGCCAAGGATGACCAAAAATGTGTTGGTACAATATTGGTATCAAGAGAAATGTGCCAACGTGTATTGCCTTAAGCAATGTGATTCATTTAAATATCTCAGCTGGTTTCGGAGATATCTTCTAAAATGTGAGACATAAATTATTCAAAGACGAATCATAACTGACTCATAGACCAGTCATAAATGACTCATAGACGAGTCATAAATGACTCATAGACGAGTCATAAATGACTCATAGAGAAGTCATAAATCACTCACAGAAGAGTCATAAATGACTCATAGAAGAGTCATAAATGACTCATAGACCAGTCATAAATGAGTCATAGAGAAGTCATAAATGACTCATAGAAGAGTCATAAATGACTCATAGACCAGTCATAAATGACTCATAGACGAGTCATAAATGACTCATGGACGAGTCATAACTGACTCTTAGACGAGTCATAAATGACTCATAGACGAGTCATAATTACTCATAGACGAGCGATAAATGACTCATGGACGAGTCGATATATTTATCGATAACAGAGCTATCGCTCAAAATGTGGTAGCGCAAAAACTTTCGAATATTCAAAAAAATTGGTATCAAATAATATACAACTTTTCGATGACTATGAATAATGTTGTGCCCACTTTTGGGGTTGAATATCTTTTTTTTTATTAATTTATCACAATATCTTATAACTTTAAACGAGCTAAACTTGTATCTTTTATATCCGAACTATCAAGGAACCGCTTGACCGTTTTGGATGAAATTTTGAATATAGATAGTATGATTGATTCTAAGACTATCAACTTGGGGTTGCCACGTGGGCAGCGTTGCCACCTATCTCAAATTTTTTTTTTTAATTTTGTAGCAAGATGTGCCAATATGGGTATCAAACGAAGGGTATTTTCAGCGACATGCCACCTAAAGTATTTTCAAGTAGGGTTTCCACCTAGGGTTGCCACCTTACCACAGTATATTTGTATATCCGATACTATCTCGAGAAACGCTTGACCGATTGGGATGAAATTTGGCATAGAGATAGTATGATTGATTACAAAACTATCCACTTGGGGGTTGCCACTTGGGGGCGGTTTTAGAGGGTTGCCACCTATTTCATTTTTTGGAAATTATGGAGCAAGATATGCCAATATGGATATCAAAGTAAGTTTTTTTGGCTACATACCAACTAAAATATTTCAAGTAGGGTTGCCACTTTGGATGAAATTTGGCATATAGATATATGATTGGTTCTAAGACTATCCACTTGGGGGTTGCCACTTGGGGGTGTACAGGGTTGCCGCCTATCTCAAATTATGGAGCGAGATATGCCAATATGGGTATCCAATGAAAGGTATTTCGCCGACATACCAAATAAAATATTTTAAAGTAGGATTGACGCCAAGGGTTGCAATTTTACCGTTTTATATTTACCGTATTATATTATTGTATATATTTGGGATCATATTTGGATTATTTTAGGATCATTTTGGATCATTTAAGGAGCATTTAGTGGTCACTTTGTGATAATTGTGGGGCTATTTTTAGATCATTTTGGGTTCAATTTTGGATTCATTTGGGAGAATTTTGGGGTAATTTTGGGAAGATTTGAGGGTCTTTTTGTGGTCGTTTTGGGATTGTTTTAGGATTATTTTGGTATAATTTTTGGATACTTTTGGGGTCATATTTCGATCATTTTGGGTACATTTTAGGGTACTTTTGGGGTCATTTGGGAATAATTTTTGTATCATTTTGGGGATCAGTTTAGGGTCTTTTGGGGTCATTTTGCGATTATTTTTGGATCATTTTTGGGTTCAATTTTGGATCATTTCGGGAACATTAAAGGGTCTTTTTGGTATCATTTTAGGATTATTTTGGGATTATTTAAGGGTCATTTTGGGATCATTTTGGGTAAGTAAATTTAGCGCTAAATTGATATGACCGATCAAGCTCGGTCACCCAGGTACTGTCGTTATTAATAGCGATGCTCGATGTGAATAAAAATGGTATTGCTATTTCATTTGGCATCACAACTACCTTTATAATGTCAAAGTTAAGTTACCCTACTCGTGCTAACCTAAGTTAATGTCTGACAACTTTGTTAATAGGAGACTTCGTCTATCAAACATAATGTCAATACACTGACCCAAATTAAAAACTTTTTTAAAATTTTCTATTTAATTAGTTTACAAAGAAATATAATATTGGCTAGAATATTGACTACTTAAAAGCACTACACACTTACACTCATTAAATCGTATGCATTTTCCTAAGAGTGCTATGAACGATGTATAGAACTCTTGGTAAAGTTTTCCAAGTTGCTCCAACGGCAACCCAACGGCAAATGCACAAATCAACAAACAAACCCACGACTGAACGCCTTTTGCACTTAATGCGATTTTAATTTAATTTACTTGTGTCGACTTTCCATTAATTGCAAGAGCACAAGAAGAAGAAGAAAAACTTTATTCATTTAATGCTGATATGCTGTTAACAATCTAAAGCATCAATT
>CAXKVI010000112.1:113209-126025 GCA_964058755.1 Campiglossa producta
AGCATGACGGAAAATATGTAATTTTTTATATATTTTTTTTATTTCCTTTACTTTTAGTAATATTTCGTTTTTTTTTTATTATTTAATTTTATATTTTTAATTTAATTATTTTAATAACTTTTATTTTACTTTTTTTATTTTATTTGTTTTTTTTTTTTTATTATTTTATTTTACTTCTTTCTATTTAATTTATTATTTTATTTTTTTTGTACTCTTCTTTCTTTTTTTGGGACTTCATCTAATATAATTTTCTTTTTTTGTTTCATTTTACTGTATTTTATTTCATTTTATTTTTTATTATACTATTTTATTTATTTTTTTTTTATTTTTTTTTTTTTTTTCTTCTTTATTTTATTTTATTTGATTTTATTTTATTTTATTTTATTTTATTTTATTTTATTTTATTTTATTTTATTTTATTTTATTTTATTTTATTTTATTTTATTTTATTTTATTTTATTTTATTTTATTTTATTTTATTTTATTTTATTTTATTTTATTTTATTTTATTTTATTTTATTTTATTTATTTTATTTTATTTTTTTATCTTATTTTATTTTATTTATTTTATTTTATTTTATTTTTTATTTTATTTTATGTTATTTTATTTTATTTTATTTTATTTTATTTTATTTTATTTTATTTTATTCTCCTATTTATCCTGCATATAATTTTCCTATCGGGTAAAGAAATATGTATGTACCTTACATAATTGCATTGTAAAATCGCCAACCGACAACCGACCGGAAATCGATGCAATCTAAATTATTTACTTGCAGCCCGCAGTGCTGTGCTGAATGACGGCAACGGTAACAGCAGTGAATTTTATATGAAAACAAATAAAAATACATACAAACATACATACTTAAATACTTTTTTACATATACAAATAACCATTGGAACTTGCAATAACGCCGCATAATTAAAGTGGCGTTGACAAAAGTAAGGAGTGGCACCTTGAAAACGATTATTGCCATGGCCCATCATGCAACTGGTGCATACAACAAAAAGTAGTTATATTATTTACCCACCAAAAAAATAATAAGCGCAATAGAATTGCTTTTAGCCAAGATCCAGTTTTTTATTATTATTTAAGTTTATTTTTTTCTTATTATATTTAATTTAATATTATTTTCTTTTATTTATTTTTTTTTAAATTTAATTTAATTTTTATTTCATTCAAAATTTTTACTTTTATTTTATTTTATTATTTTATAATTTATTTTATTTCATTTTTTAATTTATTTTATTTTTTTATTTTATTTTATTTTTATTTTTATTTATTTTATTTTTTTTTTTCTTTTTTTCTAAGGAAGTTATAATGACTTACACGATTTTTTGCTGTGTATAATTCTTGTATTTTTGTCATTTATTAATTTATTTGTTTTTGTTTACTTTAATTTCCAAGATAAATGTGTGCCTTGCAGAGAGCACCTTGGAGCTCGATTACAATATCGGCACATCTAACGTCACGGACCAATGCGACAGCCAACCAACCAACCAATACATCGCGATCTGTACAAATCAAGGTATACTTGATGGTTAGTAAAAGATTTCCTCCGCACTTGAATATGCTTACATACCCTGTAGTCAAACGAAGAAGTTGTTGGAAATCAGAGAACTAATCGTAGTCGCAGTTTATTTTCTAAGTTTACGAAAGAACTACACAGAGGAAAATGAGCTGGGAATGTATAAGAACTGACCGTGATTTTGGTTGAATCAACAGATATTTTGGTTTATATAACAAAATCACTCTCAATCCTTATCCATCACCACCTCAATTTTCTCTGTGTGTACTTAATCTCGTATATCGTAATTTTAGTAGTTTGGACTTTGAATTAGATTTTATTGATAAAATTATCATTGTTTCACTGCTGGGTATTACCTATATAGCTGTGTTGTAAAATTGCTTTATTGCACTTTTAGAACAAAGGGGATTACAAGTTCGTTCAAGCTCAACGTCAAGGTAGCTGCAATGAGAAATCATGGAAATCATGTTTGTTGTAAATCTTTATAGCATTTGCATACATACATGTCTGCATACATACACAGTGGTTACACTTACACATACATAAGAAACAAATTTATTGATTTATGCTTTTATGGTCATATGGTAGTAAAGTTTTATTTCTTTGTTTCTATGTAGGACATGTCAATTTAGCATGGTATCACAAGTCTTAAGCAATCATATCAAACGACAAAGATGATAAAATTGTCATTAACATTTCACTATTCATATCACGGTTGAGTGGTTAATTTAATGAGCAGGAAGCAGAAGAAATAAAGAATAGTAGTTGTGAGACTTCAATCAAGCATACTTTCTACTTCTATCCCGCGCTGAACAGTCGCTAAATAGTTGTACTTATCAGCAGCCAATAGTGTTCTATATTAAAGCTTTACCTATGTATGAAGTTTAAAATTAGCCCCCAAATTTAGCTCCATTTATGTTTTTGAAGTTAACTTCTTAGGCGGCGATATGAAGTTTTGATTGAGAGTAAAATTTGAGAAAATTGCTGATGATGCAACGGAAATTATTCAACGGAAATAAAAAATTGTAGCCGACTTATGTTGCAGACTTTTAGGCGTAGGCGATTTTCACCACGATGTTTAACTGTGCACCTCAAATAGGAGGTGAAATTCTGGGATCTAGCTAACATTGCACAAATTGTCATAATTGGGTCGAGCAAAATTCATGGGCTTTGCTACTTGTGGCGGTTTACAGGGTTGCCACCTATCCCAATTTTTTTTTTAATTTAGAGCTAGATATACCATACCATACCTATATGGGCATCAAATGAAAGGTATTTTCGGCCGTATTCCAAATATGACAATTTCAGGCAGGGTTGCCATCTAACCGCAATTTCTTAATATTTTTTTTCGTATATCTCGGGAACTGCTGAACCGATTTGGATAGAATTTGGTATATAGGCAATTTGATTCATTCTAAGGTGGCAGAGATATAGACTATGAAATATTTTCTTCATCTGGGAGTTGCCACGCCCTCTTTTTCGTTACCCCCAGTTTTGTGGAGGTTATAACGATTAATCTCATTTAACTCCTTACCAAATTTCAGTGGTCCGATCTAAATATTTCCCTAGATATGGACTATAAGGTACTTCTTGTTTGTTATCCCCAGTACCTTTGGAGGTGGTAGGGATCAATCTCATATAACCCCTTACCAAATTTCAGTGGTCTAACGTAAATACTTCCAGAGATATCGACGATGAAGTATTTCATTTGTATGGAGGCACCACGCCCCCTATATATATCAAAATATTTTTTAGCATGTGACCATCCCTGGAAGATATTCAGTGCATCTGTAAAATTTGGTTACAATCGGCTTATTCGTTTAGAAGCCAAGTTCGTCCATACATAATGTTTCAATGTTTCTAATACTACATTTACACTGCACCAAATGCGCCGCCTTATGTTATTATTCCCACGTGGCCACCCTGATTTTATTTCCTTGATTAACAAACAATCAGACAAAAGCAAATATTTACAAATGCAAATAAAGTGTAGGATTAATATTCTCATCTATGAGAAGGGTATCAATTAACATTTGTCAATACAATATAAAACAAACAAACTGTTCATTAACATGCTCAGATATGACGAAATTTGAAGTAATGGAAGAATTTTATCTACTAAATATAATGAGCAAATTCTCCAACTTGAGTAAAAAGTTTTCAAAATTAAGTGTTGAAAATATGAACATTGAAATCATACAATCATTGAAATTTATAGCTTAACCATATACGATAAAATAAATATATACTTCAAAACTGCTAACAATAACAAAAAGTTATGAAAATCCTCAAACAATCTTATCAGAACACAAATAACATTTGAGCCACTACCATTAATACATTCGAAGCATCATCAAATCAACTTACAGATAATGACGCTTTAAATATGACGTCGTTAATATGAACCTTCCCCTTAATTTTAGAAACATATTTTACTTAGATTTTGTGGCAAGAGTAAGAGTTGCCCAAAAGTACTACCCACATCGTATTTTCAGCAATTTTCGTTATCGAATTGCGAATGCGTTATGACAAAAGTTTTTCGGTCACATTTAAAATCAGGACATGTGAGCAATTAAGTATCAACGCATTCATTAAGCTCGTTCGTCAACAAAGTTTCAGAACAACGTGCGTCTACATATTGGTAAATATTTGGCAGACGTACTCAATATTGAACACAGCCATAAACGCTCGAAGCTTACTTATGTATGTATATGTAGGTGTTTGCAAAATAAGTTGTTCATAAGTTTCAAGTAGCTGGCGACAACTTTTGGGCAAATATTTGACATGTAAACTTTAATTTCAGACACTTAACTCATATACAGGGTGACAAAATTGCAAAAAGATTGATCTTAGATAAATTAGTGATGTCAGCTTCTTGGAGATTTTTTAATAAAAGATTTTTTTATAGATATAGAGCCTCGACGTAAAAGTGACTCTATAGTAAAAGTGACTCTATAGTAAAAGTGACTCTATAGTAAAAGTGACTCTATAGTAAAAGTGACTCTATAGTAAAAGTGACTCTATAGTAAAAGTGACTCTATAGTAAAAGTGACTCTATAGTAAAAGTGACTCTATAGTAAAAGTGACTCTATAGTAAAAGTGACTCTATAGTAAAAGTGACTCTATAGTAAAAGTGACTCTATAGTAAAAGTGACTCTATAGTAAAAGTGACTCTATAGTAAAAGTGACTCTATAGTAAAAGTGACTCTATAGTAAAAGTGACTCTATAGTAAAAGTGACTCTATAGTAAAAGTGACTCTATAGTAAAAGTGACTCTATAGTAAAAGTGACTCTATAGTAAAAGTGACTCTATAGTAAAAGTGACTCTATAGTAAAAGTGACTCTATAGTAAAAGTGACTCTATAGTAAAAGTGACTCTATAGTAAAAGTGACTCTATAGTAAAAGTCACTCTATAGTAAAAGTGACTCTATAGTAAAAGTGACTCTATAGCAAAAGTGACTCTATAGTAAAAGTGACTCTATAGTAAAAGTGACTCTATAGTAAAAGTGACTCTATAGTAAAAGTGACTCTATAGTAAAAGTGACTCTATAGTAAAAGTGACTCTATAGTAAAAGTGACTCTATAGTAAAAGTGACTCTATAGTAAAAGTGACTCTAT
Organism: Campiglossa producta; assembly: GCA_964058755.1. Classification (NCBI taxonomy): domain Eukaryota; kingdom Metazoa; phylum Arthropoda; class Insecta; order Diptera; family Tephritidae; genus Campiglossa; species Campiglossa producta. The sequence continues at coordinate 118,358 of CAXKVI010000112.1, forward strand.
GGTAAAAGTGACTCTATAGTAAAAGTGACTATAGTAAAAGTGACTGTGTAGTAAAAGTGACGCTATGGTAAAAGTGACTGTATAGTAAAAGTGACTCTATAGTAAAAGTGACTGTACAATAAAAGTGACTCTATAGTAAAAGTGACTCTATAATAAAAGTGACTCTATAGTAAAAGTGACTGTATAGTAAAAGTGACTAAAGGTTACTGTATACTGAAAAATATAAAAAGGCTTTTGTTTTTTTACCTTATTGCCAAAGAAATAGTAGTTTAATTAAAAAAATTTAGTTTGGGTCCAGAATCGCAACCAAATATTCAAAAATATATACTTTTTCCTGATAGATGGCGCTGTACAAGGATATAATAATTTTGTCCACATAACGGTACTACTTAACGGCATAAAATAATCGAGATAGATATAGAGTTCCATATATGCAAGTTCTTAGGTTGAAAAGAGCAGTTCATTAAGGTATGTCCGTCCGTCTGTCCGTTCGTCCGTCTGTCCGTGTACCCGATAACTTGAGTAAAAATTGTGATATTTGCATGAAATTTGGTACACAGTTTTTTTTTGGCCAAGGTAGTTTGTTATTGAAAATGGGCGAAATCGTATGATAATCACGCCCCCTTTTGCGATATCGAAAATTTCGAACATCACATAAATTGACATAACTTGTCAAAGTCTCTGCCATCTGCTAGTATCACAAAAAAATAGCAATATTCTTCTTCGCCCACTGTACCTCTTATCTATTATTTTGATCTCTCTTCATTGTAAAGCACATAAACGGTGTCGTTTAACCTTTTCATGTGAAACTTCACGAAATGTGGAAATTATTTTTTGTTTTGACAATTTACATGGCCAAAGTTGGGACGGTTAAACATTTGACATATGTAAGCCTGTACTTGTATGCGAATATCAGTATGTCGGAAAATGTTATAGACTTTGCAGAGAAAATAATAGAAACCCGTCAGATGTAATCAGAAGCCGGTGTACAAAATGCTAAGCAATTTTGTAACTGCAATTAATGTTGGCTCATTTCCAATATTAATTGCCAGCTGTTTGTGTGCGCTACTCAATCACACATGCACACATACAGACACACACGTATGTTATATATAAATCCGGGCAGTTTTTGATAAACACTCGACACTTGTTCATAGAGATTTTATATGAGAACTTTTACTGCTTGAATCTGACGTATTCCGTTTTTATGTTGTTTTGTATGAGGTTTTGTATGGGTGATTGTTGTTGCTGTTGTTGTATTTATTTAGCTACCTACCGTTATATAAGGTCGACCTCTAATTTTTTCGCCATTTTCAGTGCAAGTTAGATCAACGTTTCATTGATGTTCCTATAACAGGTGCAGGGAGGTAAATTCCGCTGGGAGGCGCACTTATGGATATATATTTTTCTTTTTTATAATGGTGGCATTATATCATGCTTGGCATCGATTTCTTTTTATTTGTACACATTTGTATATATTTTTATTTTACGCAAGCCAATTGAATGGATTGGCATTTCAGCTAATTGTCTTTGTGGCTTTGGGCAAATGAAAACAACCACGAAAACCAAATTTAACCACAGCATCAGATAGAAATGAAAACGTATGTGCATACATCATGGAGATAACAAACTCACACATATAAAAACAGTAGCAAGAGATGTAATGCAGGAACGCTTTCGTACGTTCATACTAAGATATATACTTGCAGCTTCCACTAAAAATCAAACGAGGTTTGAATATTTTCGAAAATAGTATTTTTTTTTTTTTTTTTTTTGAAAATAGTAATTTATGTTAAATCAGTAATTTTTATCGAACTGGAACTTTTTTTTTTTGGCACCAGTAAAAACTTTTGGTACTATTAACTTTTTTTGGGACAAGGAATTTTTCAGAATCATCTATGAGAACCAGTAACTTTTTTCAAAAGACAGTAACTTTTCTCAAAGATAGTAAATTTTTTTAAAAACAGAAATTTTTTCAAAGACATTTAGTTTTTTTTAAAGACAGAAATTTTTTTGAAAGACAGTAACTTTTTTTAAAGGCAGTAACTTTTTTAAAAGACAGTAACTTTTTTAAAAGACAGTAACTTTTTTAAAAGACAGTAACTTTTTTAAAAGACAGTAACTTTTTTAAAAGACAGTAACTTTTTTAAAAGACAGTAACTTTTTTAAAAGACAGTAACTTTTTTAAAAGACAGTAACTTTTTTAAAAGACAGTAACTTTTTTAAAAGACAGTAACTTTTTTAAAAGACAGTAACTTTTTTAAAAGACAGTAACTTTTTTAAAAGACAGTAACTTTTTTAAAAGACAGTAACTTTTTTAAAAGACAGTAACTTTTTTAAAAGACAGTAACTTTTTTTAAAGGCAGTAAATTTTTTAAAACACAGTAATTTTTTTAAAGGCAGTATCTTTTTTTAAAGACAGTCACTTTTTTTAAAGACAGTAACTTTTTTTAAAGACAGTCACTTTTTTTTAAAGACAGTACCTTTTTTAAAACAACAGTATTATTTTTTAAAGGCAGTAACTTTTTTGAAGTACAGTAACTTTTTAAAAGACAGTAACTTTTTTCAAAGACAGTAACTTTTTTCAACGACAGTAACTTTTTTAAAATACAGTAATTTTTGTTAAAGACAGTACCTTTTTTAAAGACATTTAGTTTTTTTTAAAAGACAGTAACTTTTTTCAAAATACAGTAACTTTTTTTAAAGACAGTAACGTTTTTTAAAGACAGTAACTTTTTTTAAAGACAGCGACTTTTTTTTAAAGACAGTAACTTTTTTAAAGACAGTAAATTTTTTAAAGAAATTCCGTTTTTTTAAAAGACAGTAACTTTTTTAAAAGACAGTAACATTTTTTAAAGACAGTAACGTTTTTTAAAGACAGTAACTTTTTTGAAAGACAGTAACTTTTTTGAAAGACAGTAACTTTTTTTTAAGACAGTAACTTTTTTGAAAGACAGTACCTTTTTTTAAGACATTTAGTTTTTTAAAATACAGTAACTTTTTTTAAAGACAGTAAGGTTTTTTAAAGACAGTAACTTTTTTAAAGACATTTAGTTTTTTTAAAAGACAGTAACTTTTTTAAAGACATTTAGTTTTTTTAAAAGACAGTAACTTTTTTTAAAGACAGTAAATTTTTAAAAGGCAGTAACTTTTTTGAAGGACAGTAACTTTTTTCAAAGACAGTACTTTTTTTAAAATACAGTAATTTTTTTAAAGACAGTACCTTTTTTAAAGACATTCAGTTTTTTAAAAGACAGTAACTTTTTTTAAAGACAGTAAATTTTTTAAAGACATTCCGTTTTTTTAAAGGCAGTAACTTTTTTTAAAGACAGTAACTTATTTTGAGATTATTAAAATTTTTTGGAATCAGAAACTTTTGGTTTAATCTGGTAATACGTAGAGAGCCTATAAATTAGAGCATATCAGTAAAGGCTTTTTACAATGAAATGAAATGACTGTCAGTAAGTATTTATAAGTTCCCTGCTATTTAAATCTTTTCCTACTTCAATTTCAGCAAATAAGTTTGGCATATCTCCATCTGAAGTACTACACCTCAATTCATTCTACGTTTATTCAGCCGCGAAATGTTAATATTTAATTAAAATATTCCCTGCAATTACCATTAAGTTCATCTTTTAATTAGTTCGCTTTAGATATTTGAGTGTAGTGATGTAATAATTTTGCTTACGTAAATTTTCGGGATTTCTGAGATTTTTGGGTCTATTAAAGGCAAAATAACTCAATCAACTCTTGAAGCAAATAAACCTATCAACTCTTTGGAACACTTTTTGAACTTTCCTTGAAGCAGTGATTTTTTGGAGACAGTCACTTTTTTTCAAATCAGTGACATTGTAATAAGCACTGTGATTTTCCTGTTGATAGAAACGAGTTTTCGCGTTCTATGGATCGGAATCAAAGTTAATTAATCAATTAAAGTTAATTAAAGTTAATTAATCAATTAAAGTTAATTAATCATTTAAAGTTAATTAATCAATTAAAGCTAATTAATAATGATCCCCAGTCTTAAGAACCTTTAATTGTATTAGGCTCTTGAGTTTTGACATAGCATTTGAAGGAGTTCATTCTGCTACGGCCATACGCACCGTTATGGATAATTCGCGGCTTCTTTCGTGAAGAGAAGGTACTTTAACCTTCATAGGCCCTTTGGGATCAAATCTAACCCATTTTAGAAAGAAAATCGTTTTTCCGGAAAAAGTTTTTGGTTAATCTTTTTGATATTTTATGACTTTTATTTATTTTCGAAATTGGACCCCTTTTGCAAAAATATTAATTTTAATACTTAATTGACGTTGGAAAAATAATCTTTTTTTATTAACAGGTCGAAGCACTTTAATGAAGAAAATTTTCAAGGAACTATGAAGGTTAAGATATTGTGTTCCAATGCTATCAGCAGGGAAAGTCCGCAAAGAGCTAAAGATGCATAATACCCGGTTATTCAAGTTTCGGTACAGTGTGTTAGGGATTATGGCATATGCATCGCTAGTATGCCTCTCACATGCGCAAAAGTATCTGCTAAGTCAACAAATAAAACACGCTGCTCCAACACTTCTAACTTAAAGCTTTCTCTTAACTTTAAGATGCTGAACAATTGTGCCTAATAGTCATACGCTGTTCCCCATTCCAACGATATGAACAAAAAGTTAGCAAATCTTAAGACGTTTCACGTTTAGGAGGAGGGCAACAATAGGTATGTTCGCATATTCACCAGCATAAAAACAAATTCACAGAAAGAAAGTAGGGTTGTCACCTAGGGTTGCAACCTTACCGGTACTATCTCGGGAATAGCTTGATCGATTTGGATGAAATATGGCATATAGATAGAATGATTGATTCTAAGACTACGCACATGGACGTTGCCACTTGAGGGTGTACAGGGTAGCCACCTATCTAAATTTTTTTTTTAAATTATGCAGCTGGATATGACAATATTGGTATCAAATGAAAGGTATTTTCGCCGACATATCAACTAAAATATTTTCAAGTAGGGTTGTCGCCCAGGTTTACGATTTTACCGTATTGTATTTGTATTGTATATTTTTGGGATCATATTTGGATTATTTAAGGATCATTTTAAGATCATTTAGGGGTCACTTTTGGATCATTTTGGGGCTACTTTTAGATCATTTTGGGTTTAATTTCGGATTAATTTGGGATAATTTTGGGGAATATTTTCGGATCAGTTTGGGATCATTTTAGGATAATTTTTGGGTCATTTTGGGATAAATTTTGGGTCATTTTGGTATAAATTTTGGGTCATTTTGGGAACATTTGAGGGTTTTTTGGGGTCTTTTTTGGATTACTTTGGGATCATTTTTAGATAATTTTGGGATCATTTTTGGATGATTTTGGGATAAGTTTTGGGTCATTTTGGGAATAATTGAGGTGTTTTTGGGGCCGTTTTATTTATTATTTATTTTGTGATCATTTTTGGATAATTTTGGGGTAATTTTCGGATTATGTTGGTTACATTTAAGGGTGTTTTTGGGATTAATTTGCGACAATGTCGGGATCATTTTTGGATCAGTTTGGGATAATTTTGGATCATTTTAGGATTATTTTGGGATTTTTTTAGTGCCATTTTGGGATCATTTTGGGTAAGTAAAGTTAGAGCTAAATTGATAGCACCGAGCAAGGTACTGAGAATATAACCTGCAAAAACATATTTATGTGAAAAACTAAAATTTAAAATTTTGCGAGAAGTATAAACTTTTAAATACGATTTTCCAAAATTTTCCTGATTTCGCTGGATATCTTCAGTTTGGACCAAACTTAAAAAAAAGCAAAATTTTCGAAATTTATCAACAATTTTCGCTCGCTTACTTTCAAACAATTTTCAATTTTTACCCGAACTTACTGACCGTAGAGTAAACGAACATTACCAACGTCTGAGCATGCGATTAGGCAGGCATTTGAAGGGCGAATAAAAATAAACAAAAGTATTATGAATATTAATGTTGGCGGTAAATGTGGCAAGTGGGTGGTGCCTGCCTAGAAGACTTTTCTGTACTTCACAAAAAAAAAAACAAAAAACAACTAATAACATCCTTTTGCTGGAATCTCACCTGCTGTGCGTTTTGATTTTTCATCCTACTGTTTGGTGATTTTTTTTTTTGAGGCAGCAAAATAGCAAATGAGAGCAAACAAGAAAGCGGCTTAATCGAATGGGCTGCGTACAAAATATATTAGTGTGCAAAGAGTGAGCGTGTATGAGTGGTTGGTGCTATGTAGCACGCAGCAAGCGATGCTTAGTCAGGATTAAAAGTATGTTTCCTGTGGTATTACAGGTTAATCTATCTTAGCTAAAGCATTACTCAATTCCTTTATTTGTATGCGTGCAGGCTGCCACAATATAAGCTAAATGATAACGGTAAATACCAAAGATTAAATGTGCAAATATAATTTAACAACATGGAAATGAAGGGTATTTGGTTATTCTTATTAAATTGCCTTTGGAGCGCACGTTTCTCTGCTCAGCATCCGGCGGCTATTGACCTTGAGTTTTATTTGTAGAGTATTATCATGCCTACTTTGGAGTTAACCTTCGCGGTCACGTTTGTGTTAACTTTCCTTTCCTGTTCTTGCAAATATGCCACAACAACAACAACAACAGCAACAACAACAACAACAACCAAAAAGTATGTAAGTATGCGCGTAATCCCGATTTATGGCGCATATATTTTTATTCGAAAGTATTTGGCATTTATTGAGCTACAGCAGTGGTGGCGGTGGCGGTGGCGGTGGCGACGGCTGGTGATGGGCCCACCTGCTTGTCGCACATAATGAGCATCCAGCTGGGTTTGTGCTTAAGTTAAGTGGTATTTCCTAAATATTGCAGGTGGGTCACTTTTGTTGTTTGGCTATCAACAGTGATTGTCTTATCGTTCATAAGTACCTGCAGAATTTATCCGTTTGATACTTAAGCATTCCATAAATTTTTGGTTTTAATTAATTGCTACTGTGCGTGTGTGTGTGCGTGTGTGCTCACAACGTGCAAAACATTATTATGACTTATACAGATTACGAATCTTGGTGGTGCCTTATCGGCTATTTTTCTGTAGGAAAATTACTCGTTATTAATATTTCAAAGTTTTTATCGTTGACCATTAGACGCACTCCATGATAAAAGAATCGACACACACCATCTCTTTGTCGATTTCAAAGCCGCTTTTGACAGCGCAAAAAGGAGTTGCCTGTATGCCGCCATGTCTGAATTTGACTTCCCTGCAAAGCTTATACGGCTTTGCCAAATGACGTTGAGCAATACCAACAGCTCCGTCAGAATCGGGAAGGACCTCTCTGAGCCATTTGAAACCAAACGAGGCTTCAGACAGGGCGACTCCCTTTCGTGCGATTTCTTCAATCTGATGCTGGAGAAGATAATTCGAGCAGCAGAGCTAAACCGCAATGGTACAATCTTTTACAAGAGCGTGCAATTGCTGGCGTATGCCGATGATATTGATATCATTGGCCTTAACAACCGCGCCGTAAGCGCTGCCTTCTCTGGACTGGATAAGGAAGCGAAAAAAGTGGGTCTTGCCGTGAACGAGGACAAGACGAAGTATTTGCTGTCATCAAAGAAAGAATCGGCGCACCTGCGCCTTGGCAGCCATGTCATTGTTGATAGTTACAAATTTGAAACTGTGAGGG
>CAXKVI010000112.1:136225-151225 GCA_964058755.1 Campiglossa producta
GTTTTAAGGGCGGCTCCTGAAGTGATGTTCGTTTTGTTTCGAAGTTATCTTATAACTTTAAACGAGCTAAACTTGTATATTTGTACTATTTCGGGAACCGCTTGACTGATTTGGATAAAATATTGAATAAAGATATTTGGATTGATTCTAAGACTATCCACTTGGGGGTTGCCACTTGGGGGGTGTACAGGGTTGCCACCTATCTAATTTTTTTTTAAATTATGGAGTGAGATATTCCAATATGGGTATCAAGTGAAAGGTATTTTGGCCGACGTACCAACTAAAATATTTTCAAGTAGTGTTGCCGCCCAGGGTTACCATTTACCGTATTGTATTTATATTGTATATTTTTGGGATCATATTTGGATTATTTTAGGATCATTTTGGGATCATTTACGGGTCACTTTGGGATAATTTTGGGGCTATTTTGATATAATTTTGGGTTCAATTTTGAATTAATTTGGGACAATATTTGGTAATTTTCGTATAATTTTGGAGTCATTTTGGGATAATTTGAGGGTCTTTTTGCGGTCGTTTTGGGACTAGTTTGGGATTATTTTAGGGTCATTTTGGGTACATTTAAGGTTTTTTTTGGGGTAATTTTGGAATCATTTTGGGATAATTTTTGGGTCATTTTGGGATAATTTTTGGGTCATTTTGGGATATTTTTGGGATCGTTTTGGAATCTGTTTGGGATCATTTTGGGATAACTTTTGGGTCGTTTTGGGTTCCATTTCGGATCAGTTTGGCAACATTTAAAAGTCTTTTCGGGGTCGCTTTGGGATTATTTTAGGGTCATTTTGTGATTATTTTAGGGTCATTTTGGGATAATTTTGGGTAAGTTAAGTTAGTGCTAAATCAATAGCACCGAGCAAGCTCGTTCACCCCGGTACTGGTGAAATTATTTCACAATATAAAGGCTTACACAAAAATCTAAAAAATTTAGTATCATATGTTGTTTTGGTTACCAAAATCTCACATGACTCTTAGGATCCTGTGATCCTGTCTCATAAAACCAATTATCATGTGTATTTCTACTAAATATTAGTATATTTCAATACTAACTATCAATACATAACATAATTCTTAATAGGATACCCCATAGTTACCTCTGTTTGACGCCTTTATATTTTTCTCAGTACGTTTACTTTTGGTATTTTTTTTACCTAATTTTTGCTTCCACTTGTCCTTGACAACTAAGCGCCATTTAGCTTAAGCACTTGACACGAGCCAACAAAAAATGCCTGCGACAGACAAAACACGAAAAATTCTCAAAATTTTTAAGCAACTTAAACACGAATTTTACAGTTGTCGCTTATGCTTTGTTTCACTTTGTTATTGTTGTAGTTTGTTGCGCTGCATAAATATGGGGCTGGCATTATATCGTGACTAGCAACAGTTTCATATTTACTTTTAGCCTAGTCCTTAGTTTTGCTGTTAACATTTTATGCATTTTAGCTTTATAGTTACTAAGATAATTTTTTTCTATCGTCTGCAGCCATAAATTTTCCAGGCAGTTTTATCTGCCACTGTGAATTACGTTATGCTTAAGTATTTTGAATTTTTGTGACTACATTTGTGTTTGGTATTTGGGTTGTGAGTTGGTAAGTATTTAATTTTAGAAGAAACAGGGAACGCTTTAAATTAGTTATATAACAAAAAAGATTCAGAGGTGGCAATTCTCTGATCTCTAGATAAAAGTTTTTTAAAAAAGTCAAATACTTACTAGAAATGTTAAACATAGTTAAGGAAGCTCGGTGAAAGAGCTTGCTCAGTGTTTTCGTTTTTTTTTTTTCTTTTTTTTCGATATTCTTAAAAAATATCAAATAGGTGGAAACTTTATGAACCGCTCAAGTTGCAAATTCAAGTAGAATATCTTAGAATGCAGTATACTATCCACAAACAAAATTTCATTCAAATTGGTCAATATACGAAGTAATAAATAAAAGGTAGTAATCTGGCAACCCTAGGTTCCAAAGCCATTTTATTTCATCGAAATCGGTCAAGCGATGCAAAATGATTCAAAAATGTTCCAAAATAACCCAAAAAAGATCCAAAATGACCCCTTACTGATCCCAAAATGACCCCATACTGATCCCAAAATGACCCCAAAAATGATCCCCAAATGATCCGAAACTGGTCCCGAAACCATCCAAAACTTATTCAAAAATGATCACCAAATGACCCCAAAATGACACCGAAATTACCGTAAAATCATCCCAAAATAACCCCAAAATGAATTAAAGTTGTAAAAAATGATCCCAAACTAGCCCCAAAATGATCCCAAAATAATCCACAAAAGATCCAAAAATGATCCTAAAAAATAATAGACAATACAGCCACGCTTCAATTGTCCCAAGAGCCATCGATGAAATGTATCCAGTCAGGCGTTTGTCGTCAAATCGAAAACATTCTAGCAACTAACTGTCAAATGGAAAAGTACGCCATTCACCAATGATAATTGTCATATAGGAATAAATGCAAACGTGCGACAAAGTAAGAAGAACGCGTCAATAAATGTTAGTGATGCCAAGCGAAATCTGAATAAGGACTTATTAATTTTTTTTTTTCAAAGTTTCAGAAAATTAGAAATAGCCAATTAAATTTGACTGGCTAATTAACCTTTTGAAATTGTATACGTTTAAGAAGCCATAACTCAAACCCGCTAAATTGCTCATGTTCTAATATTTTATTTTTTCAGAATTCACTTAAACCAGCCGTGCCTTAATTTAAAAAAAAAAATATTTAAAAATTATTTAAAAAGGAAATTTTAGGAAATACCTGGAATAACCTGCTTCTGAAAATAAAACATATCACCAATAGCAACGACCAACGCACTGAATAATGAATATTTCTTGTTAATTGATTTCCTGGAATACCCGGAAAACCGAAACGGGCCAAAGCAATTAATGAAGCGTAAATATTGTTAGATATGAATGAAGGTGGGTTTAAAAAATTAATATTGTTTTTTTTTTAACAAAAAATAAAAGCAAAATGAAGCGAAGCGAAATAAAATAAAATAAAGTAAAGTAAAGTGGAAAAAAAAAATAAAAATAAAATAAAATAAAATAAAATAAAATAAAATAAAATAAAATAAAATAAAATAAAATAAAATAAAATAAAATAAAATAAAATAAAATAAAATAAAATAAAATAAAATAAAATAAAATAAAATAATAATAAATAAAATAAAATAAAATAAAATAAAATAATAAAATAAAATAAAATAAAATAAAATAAAATAATAATAAATAAAATAAAATAAAATAAAATAAAATAATAAAATAAAATAAAATAAAATAAAATAAAATAAAATAAAATAAAATAAAATAAAATAAATAAAATAAAATAAAATAAAATAAAATAAAATAAAATAAAATAAAATAAAATAAAATAAAATAAAATAAAATAAAATAAAATAAAATAAAATAAAATAAAATAAAATAAAATAAAATAAAATAAAATAAAATAAAATAAAATAAAATAAAATAAAATAAAATAAAATAAAATAAAATAAAATAAAATAAAATAAAATAAAATAAAATAAAATAAAATAAAATAAAATAAAATAAAATAAAATAAAATAAAATAAAATAAAATAAAATAAAATAAAATAAAATAAAATAAAATAAAATAAAATAAAATAAAATAAAATAAAATAAAATAAAATAAAATAAAATAAAATAAAATAAAATAAAATAAAATAAAATAAAATAAAATAAAATAAAATAAAATAAAATAAAATAAAATAAAATAAAATAAAATAAAATAAAATAAAATAAAATAAAATAAAATAAAATAAAATAAAATAAAATAAAATAAAATAAAATAAAATAAAATAAAATAAAATAAAATAAAATAAAATAAAATAAAATAAAATAAAATAAAATAAAATAAAATAAAATAAAATAAAATAAAATAAAATAAAATAAAATAAAATAAAATAAAATAAAATAAAATAAAATAAAATAAAATAAAATAAAATAAAATAAAATAAAATAAAATAAAATAAAATAAAATAAAATAAAATAAAATAAAATAAAATAAAATAAAATAAAATAAAATAAAATAAAATAAAATAAAATAAAATAAAATGAAATAAAATCAAATAAAATAAAATAAAATAAAATACAATAAAATAAAATAAAATAAAATAAAATAAAATAAAATAATATAAAATAAAATAAAATAAAATAAAATAAAAATAAATCAAAAGTCCACCAAAGTTTCAAAGATTCTCAAATTAATGACCACAAACTCATAACATACATAAAATAAAATAAAATAAAATAAAATGAAATAAAATAAAATAAAATAAAATAAAATAAAATAAAATAAAATAAAATAAAATAAAATAAAATAAAATAAAATAAAATAAAATAAAATAACAGCAATAGATTACAAGTCAAAAAGCAACAAAGAGTTAAAATAAAATAAAATAAAATAAAATAAAATAAAATAAAATAAATTAAAATAAAATAAAATAAAATAAAATAAAATAAAATAAAATAAAATAAAATAAAATAAAATAAAATAAAATAAAATAAAATAAAATAAAATAAAATAAAATAAAATAAAATAAAATAAAATAAAATAAAATAAAATAAAATAAAATAAAATAAAATAAAATAAAACAAAATGTCCCCCATTTTCAATAGCACTACCTTGGCCAGTAAGTAACCTGTATACAAAATATCATGCAAATATCTCAATTTTTACTTAAGTTATGGTGTACACGGACAGACAGACGGACGGATATGCCTTAATCAACTCCTTTTTTTTTGTATCAAACTCTATATCTATTTCGATTAATTTGTGCCGTTACATAGTACTGTTATGTGGACAAAATTATATTGTTTGAGACTTTCGCGACATGTCACTTATTTAATTTAAATTTGTTGCATAATTTCACTATTCTTTAATCGAAAAATGTCAACAAAATGATTAAAATTCAACCATATTCTGTCTACACATACGAAATATCAATCGAAGCAGAAATATCAAAATATGATTAAAAAACGCCTAGAGACTTACTAAAGTCAGTACACCATGCACTGCACAAGCTTAACCCTTCCAAAAGTTTCTCTAGAAAAAAAAAAGAAAAAAAAAAACCAATCCCAGCTAGATTGCCCTAAAGCTTACACGCTACATCGCATTGCATGGACATGCGAATAAGAACTTAGCAAGAAAAATCCGCAAAAACACAACCCAAAGCATGATTTGGCGCAGCACATGTCGACAACTCAAAGCGGTAATCCCACGCAATGGATTTACATGACGGGTTGAATAATGTCGCTGCTCTCCATTGCAACAAATGCAACATTTTTGTGTAGGTTGAATGTTGTTGTGCCACACACACACATACACAAGAGCAGACAAGTCATTTGAAAACGATATGTTTGCAGGCTGCCCACGCAATTTCATCCAGTTAAAATCCATAGGTGAATTCTACACAAAATTCGTGTATTGATTTTTATTGCTTTTTTTTTGCGATTATTTTTTCACATTCTTGGTTGTTGTCTTTTATGCTACATTCAAGCGAGTAAGATACTTTTCGTATTTCTTTCCCTGATAACCATATAGAAGATAAATACATATGTATGCATGTACACTGCAAAGTTCTACAGAAGTATTAGAGCGAGATCCCAGAGCCACCAGACCTCACTTATTTTATAATAGACTAGCTGACCCGGCAGACGTTGTCCTGTCACAAATTTATATTCTCTCGCCCGATCCTGTATTTACCTTAATCCCTATCCCTATCTCTATCCTCATCGCTATCACTACCATCAGGTTTTGAAAGGCAATATGAAAAAACTGACGGATGCTGTAATGCATTTCTAGCAGGGTTTAATTAAAAAAAATTGGGCCAGTGAGTCGGCTGTTTAGCTTTTACAAAATTTCGAGTTAGAATTTTATATATATAGTATAGAGGTATTGATATAGAGCTAGATAGTAGAGATATAGATATTGGAGAAAAAGAAGAAGATAGATGAAATATAGCCATCGTATGGAAAGTGTCACACCCCCCTTTTTGTTTATCCCCAGTTTTTTGTAGTCGATAGGGATTAATCTCTTTTAACTCCTCACCAAAATCAATGGCCTACCCTAAATACTTCCCGAGGTATGGACCATGAATTCATATGGGAGGAGACACGCCCCCTTTTTCGTTATCCCCAGTATCTTTGGATGTGGTAGGGATCGATGACATATCGTCGTTCCCAACGAAGACTAACACGGTTCAGTTTTCTGCGTCGAAGACTAACACACTTCGTTCTCTGCGTCGAAGACTAACACGGTTCAGTTTTCTGCGTCGAAGACTAACACACTTCGTTCTCTGCGTCGAAGACTAACACACTTCGTTCTCTGCGTCGAAGACTAACACACTTCGTTCTCTGCGTCGAAGACTAACACACTTCGTTCTCTGCGTCGAAGACTAACACACTTCGTTCTCTGCGTCGAAGACTAACACACTTCGTTCTCTGCGTCGAAGACTAACACACTTCGTTCTCTGCGTCGAAGACTAACACACTTCGTTCTCTGCGTCGAAGACTAACACACTTCGTTCTCTGCGTCGAGACTAACACACTTCGTTCTCTGCGTCGAAGACTAACACACTTCGTTCTCTGCGTCGAAGACTAACACACTTCGTTCTATGCGTCGAAGACTAACACACTTCGGTCTCTGCGTCGAAAACTAACACACTTCGTTCTCTGCGTCGAAAACTAACACACTTCAGTTTTCTGCGTCGAAGACTAACACAGTTCGCATAGAACTGAAGAAATCCAAAACTATTTAGAGAACGAATTTTTCTAAACGGGGTCGCCCTTCGGCAGTAGTTTGGCAAACTCTCCGGGTGTATTTCTGCCATGAAAAGCTTCTCAGCAAAAACACATTTGCAGCACACTACAATTTAGAAGAGAAGCTCGACAAAAACTCGTTAGAGGTAATAAAAACCTGTTGGTATATCGCCATATCGCCGCCATTATTTTTTTTTTAACAAAGATTCCTAGACTCCTGTCATAGGGACAGCTTTGAAATTTTCACATTCGTTCTAGATTCGGGGAGGAATATGCAGGAGTAGTGGTTTCATCCATTATAAAAAAAGGACGTGTGGCACTCGGGGACTGCCGCGGCAAAGCTATTGCATATCACTTTTTATCAACTTATGCAATTATGATATTTATGAAAACTCAATGAGCATATTTATGACTTTAGTGCAGTACAGCCTTAACTTGTTAACAGTATAGCCTAAAAATAGTCAACAACCTATTTTATGTAGTGTACAGCTGCAATTTTATGTAATCGGCCTGCTGCTAACACCAGTACAACGTCATACGCCTAAATGTAGGCAACACCCATATTTTTTTTTTGTCAAGTTATGTTGCCGCCGAACGCCGAACCTTTTAACATTGAAAAAAGTCCATCATGAACTTTTTTAACATTAACATTTTTTCATTTTACTCCCACCGCCAAGGCCTGCGATAAAATCTATGCAATAGCTTAAAAGTGATGGCTGGTGGCTCTGGAATATTGGTATATATGGCTTCATTTTGTAGCATTAGATTCGAAAAATTTATGAAATTGCTTTGAAGAAATATAGCATTTCAGTATTTTGAGCTTTTCTAGGTATAAAACAATCATTATAAATATTTATGATACATAGAAATACTTTAAAACCTATAGGTGTGAGATTAAGTAAATGAGTGTTTATATTTAGTTTTCATAATAAAATGTCATTATAAATTCAAGGACTCTTACACAATATTTATGATTTTTTTTTTCTATTCCAGCAAGCCTTAAAAGTTCAAAGCAAACATATGAAGTATGATAAAATATGCTAATAGTATTTTGTTGTCATTCATTTTCATAAGTCTTTTCGTAAAGCACCAACTAAAAAGAGTTAAGAAATTTTATATTCTTAAGTATATACATATGTGTATGTTTAAATGTGTTTGCTTTGATATAAATAAGCATATAAAGTGATGGACAATGAATGTAAATATCAATATCCCTTTTAGCCTATTGTTACAAAATAACTGATCCTTTTTCAATTGGAAAAGTAAAAGCGCAATTTTGTTTAAAGAAGCGGCAATAATATCAAGGGATAATATTATACAAGTGATTATATTTGTTTTTACTACATCCAATATTTAAACATGTGTGTGTGTGTGTGTGTGTGTGTGTGTGTGTGTGTGTTGAGGTACCAGGAAAAGCACTGCATAAAATCTTTCAATGTGAAAAAGCTTCAGAGTAGAGCTTTATTAACATTAACCATATAAGCATAACACACATACCTACCTATGTTTATCGATATAGTACGTTTCATGTCAAAATTATCCCACAAAAGCCACAAAAATAGTTCTAAAATGATGCCGCAAAAGTCCCGAAATAACTTTCGAAGTAGTCCTGAAGTGATCCCGAAACGATCACGAAAAATGTTCTAAACTGATCCTGAATAGTCCCGAAATAATGCCGAAAAATTCCAGAAAACACCCAATTACTTCAAAGTCATGCTAAAGGAAAGAATCTTTTATTTCTCGTTCGGAGATATCTCGCTTCAAGTTGTAATGGGATGAAAAACAGTTCTAAAAAAGTAGTTTCTTTGGAGTTTCATGGTTCGGAAACATTCGCTCTTGTTCATTCACATTCACGAACAGGAACATTAAAAAGAAAATTTGCATTCGCGTTCGTAAACTCATCAAAAAATCCACACCGTTCACGCTCATGAATGCATTCGCGAATCATTCACAAATCCCTTCAGGAATCTATGTATGAACGTACTTCGGGTCGTTCATCTTCATATACGTACGAATACATTTAAGAAGGGTTACTGAATGCATATTTTGTGTGGCATATTCGCAGAGAGTTTAGTAGAAAATTTGAAAAATGCCATCACGAGTATACCGACAGGAATGTGAACCAAAAAAAATTTTTCATGGGATTCTATTTTTTTTGTTCAGGGATATGAAGGACCTTGTTAGAGGCTATTTCAATTATTTTTCTGGACCATTTTCGAGTTGTTTTCGGGACCATATCGGGACTGTTTCGAAAATTTTCTTCAAACTTTTTTCGGGACTGTTTTCAGGACTTTTTCGGCATTATCTTCGAGATTTTTTTCGTGATTTTTTTTGGATAATTTCGGGATTGTTTTCGGGATTATTTCGGGACTTTTTCGGAACTGTTTTTAAAGCATTTCGGGATGATTTTAAAAGTGTTTGCGAATCATTTCGGGATTTTTTTGGGAATTTTTCACGCATTATATGCATACGTTTTTGGAAATGAACGTAGAAGTACGTTCATACATAGATTCGAGAAGGCATTGGTGAATGGTTCGCGAATGCGTTCATGAACGTGAACAGTGTGGATTGTTTGATGCGTTCTTATTCACGAGCGCGAATGCAAATTTTTTAATTTATTATTCATGTTCGCGAATGCGAATGCGAAAGAACGTACTTGAATGTTCATAATTAAATAATTCCGAACCCTGCTTATCTTTCTTAGCTGATCAGCTAAAGACTAGGCATAGGTACCTACTTCGAGTTGGCTTTCTCGGTACGCCGGCGGATTCATACTGGTAAGTCTTTTCTTATTTTAATTCCATGTGCTATCGCGTCTACTCAATTGAATTGAATTTCTGTTCACAGACTCTATTTCAACTAACTATGCGAAACGGCAAACTGTGTGATTTTCTTTATCCAAAAGCGATAAACATTCAAATTCAAAGTGCTTAAGTGTGTTGGCATTTGTGGATTTACATTTTTGATCACAAAATCACCTCGTGCATTCATAAAAGTGCAAAAGTTTCATTCTTTGATAGTATAAGATAAATATTTGAACGAGCTACACAGATAAATCGCCATGCATAGCAACAATAACTACAGCCTATGAGTATGCTCAGTGAGTGATAAAATCGACCAATTTAGTTTTCCATGTTTCCACAACCTCGACCCTTATCTATCTACTTAATATCACATAAATCATACGAAGAAATTATTTAATCTAGAAATTGAAAATTCTTTTATATTGAGTGTTCATCTATAAGTTTGCATAATTTTCAATATTCATGATTGTGTGCTTATCGACAAAAGCACAAAGCCACATAAATGTTAAATATATCTACTCTCATATGAGATGTATATATGCTATATTCAATATGCAATATGTCACAAGTGATGTATTGTTCTGCCAATATGCATTTGCTTACAAAATATGTATATATGTATGTATGTATGTTCATTGGTAAGTACTCGTATGTACAAATATATGCAAAATTTATGAGCCTAGGTATGTGGCATATATCAACTAATTTCTGTCCGGTTTATGAGAAATCATCTCGTTAGTAGTTGGGTTATGGCAATATATGCAAATAGATTTGAGTAAGGATTAAATTGGTGGAATTGAATTGGAAACCTCCTTTTCACATTTGCTTAAATATAGATGAGAGTCTACTTAATGGCTGATTGTATAATTTGGGTAAGAAAAATTCTAAAAAAAAAAGTATTTAATCAAAATCTTATATAATAAATTTGAGGCTTTCCTAACCGAATTTTGAAATGTGGACTTCTGAAACGAAATCTTCTAAAACGAGACTTTGAATTACTTCTATTACTAAGAAGTACTACCTTGTACTGAGTGAGAATAGAGGACTAAAGCTCTATGTCTCACTTTTTTAAGTTTTCAGGAGAAAAGTTCCCCAGAAAATATATTCAAGTCCCTTTGAAGCTTAGAGCGTATACATATAAAAGGAAGTTTAAAAAAACTAGAGTTTGTCGAGTGGTTGAAATTCAACCACAAAACCTTATTAAAAGTTACTACGTTTTTTGAAGTGCCTTTCCTTTGATTTAACTCTTTTTTATTTCCTTTTCTTTTCTATATTTTTCCCTTTATTTTCTATATTTTTATTTTCTTCACATTTTTCTTCCTTCTGTCTTTTACTCTCTTTCCTATGACTGTGAGTTAGTGTCTCAATTTTTATTTATTTTAGTTTATATAATGTTTCAATTTGTTTTCTTCTTAGGTGTCCTTTAATTCAACTTTTTAATTTTTTTTCTGCTTTTTCCTTTCTTTCCCTTCATTTTCTTTCCTTTCCTTTCATTTTCTTTCCTTTCCTTTCCTTTCCTTTCCTTTCCTTTCCTTTCCTTTCCTTTCCTTTCCTTTCCTTTCCTTTCCTTTCCTTTCCTTTCCTTTCCTTTCCTTTCCTTTCCTTTCCTTTCCTTTCCTTTCCTTTCCTTTCCTTTCCTTTCCTTTCCTTTCCTTTCCTTTCCTTTCCTTTCCTTTCCTTTACTTTCCTTTCCTTTCCTTTCCTTAAAGAGCTTTTAATTGGAAAATTTCTTACATAACTTGAATGAAAAGTTCATCGCGAAAAGAAATCATGTTATGCTGTTTGCTTTTTAAATTAGGTTACAGACTTCTTAAAAAAGTTAGAGCTTTTAGCATAAAGAGCTTTTTAATGGAAGCTTTCATACGAAATTGAAAAAAATCATAGCTTTTGAAATAGAAAGATAAATTATTATCTGTATCATCGAACTTAGGTGCCTTTTAGCATGAAAAGCTTTTTAATGGAGCTTTCAAATATGCTCTCGGATTAAGGAATTATCTTTTTTGGAAAATTTAGAGCTTTCAACATAACAAACTTTTGAGTGGAAAATGTCATACTAAATTTTCTTAAAAATTCCACACTTTCTTCATTACGGGTTTGGAGTAAAAACCTTTATAGTGGTGATGCATGCTCTCAAACTCAGGTGACAGGTTCTTTACAAAACTTAGAGCTTTCAGAGGAAACACCTTATAAGTGAAAACTTTCATAGTTACTAAAGTTGTTCGAAAAGCTCATTTAAAATAAGTTTAGCTTTTGGGTGTATCTATTAAAAATCTTAGTGAGCTTTTGAAATAAAGGATTTTGAATAAAATTCATGTTTTATAAACTGATCTTTTAAAGTAAATGTAAGTAACTTTAAAAGAGTTACAGGTATCTTTTGGGGTTAAGAGCTTTTGTTAAAATAGATAACAAATTAAAAAAATCTTTTAGAGCAAGCTAAAGCTCTTAGGTCCACCCATTACATATTCCAAGAAGCTTGTGGAGTAAAGAGCTTTTGAGTAAATCGTGGGAGCTCTTTAAAGTAAGGAATGGTAAAGCTCTATAAAGCTCTTTATCGAGACGGCATGTGGGGAAGCTTAGCAAAACTCTTCCAAGTGTACATTTCCAAGAAAAAAAGACAGCTAGACTAATGTTTCGCAATGGAAATGTAAGTCTTTGAAATAAATTTTAAGTCAAAGATCAGGTATTGAAGTAATGATCTGTTGTCTCGACATAAAGAGTGAGGAAAAGCCATTTAGGTGTCAGCTTTAAAATAAAGGAGTTTTGTTAAAGGTCTTTACGCTTTGTAAGGAAAAAGCTCACTAAACTGTTTTATATTTTCCTGAGATTTTCTTTTTGAACAGAGAAAAATCCTTGAGAAAACAGGTCATACCTTTTTAGTGAATACAAATTTTTACACTAAAAGCTTTAATACATCTATTTCAAGTTCAAATTCAAAATGTTCACACTAAATAAAATCAACTATCTCAAAATAACATATGTATGTGTCTACATATATATCTTTGAATGAGTACACACATATGTGGTAGTGACATGTGGAATTCTTTGTCTACCAAAAACGAGTCATTTGTCAAAAAAACAAATGCAGTGGGCAGGCAGACAGTAGGTACACTTGGGAACGCAAATTAAATCAGCCAGGATATAGCGACAATGGTACGTGCAACACAAGCGCAATTCAACTTAACAAACAGGCACTTGGGTCTCATCAGCCCAAACTGATTGTTACATGGAAAAAAAGCAAAAACAACAACAACAAAACTAAACTCAAAACGTGTAATCTGCATTCAGTTTGGTAATTTTATACATACAAACATTTTTAAATGCTGGATCTAGCCAAAAACAACATTGCTAACGATGAAGTAAAGCAACACACATATGACAACAACAAAAAGAACTGCAAGCAATTACAACCATAAAAAAGGTGCAGAATATATATATTTTTTTATGGTTTTTGCTAAGCAACACACCAAACTTCAACTGACTGACTAACTAACTGACTTAATGAATCGCACTCGAGAATTTGGCATAATGCAAACATATTCATTTGTGCTCACATATGGATCAGGTATGGGAGGCTGCAATTGAAACTTGAATTTAGTAAAACAGGTTTACTAATCACTCTATATTTACTGAGAACAGGATTTAATCCTAATTAAATTCATTTTTATTTTCTTTTATTTTATTATATTTTATTTTATTTTACTTTATTTTATTTTATTTTATTTTATTTTATTACATTTCATTTTATTTTATTTTATTTTATTTTATTTTATTTTATTTTATTTTATTTTATTTTATTTTATTTTATTTTATTTTATTTTATTTTATTTTATTTTATTTTATTTTATTTTATTATATTTTATTTTATTTTATTTTATTTTATTTTATTTTATTTTATTTTATTTTATTTTATTTTATTTTATTTTATTTTATTTTATTTTATTTTATTTTATTTTATTTTATTTTATTTTATTTTATTTTATTTTATTTTATTTTATTTTATTTTATTTTATTTTATTTTATTTTATTTTATTTTATTTTATTTTATTTTATTTTATTTTATTTTATTTTATTTTATTTTATTTTATTTTATTTTATTTTATTTTATTTTATTTTATTTTATTTTATTTTATTTTATTTTATTTTATTTTATTTTATTTTATTTTATTTTATTTTATTTTAGTTTAGTTTATTTTATTTTATTTTATTTTATTTTATTTTATTTTATTTTATTTTATTTTATTTTATTTTATTTTATTTTATTTTATTTTATTTTATTTTATTTTTATTTTATTTTTATTTTATTTTATTTTATTTTATTTTATTTTATTTTATTTTATTTTATTTTATTTTATTTTATTTTATTTTATTTTATTTTATTTTATTTGATTTTCTTTTATTTTATTTTATTTTATTTTATTTTATTTTATTTTATTTTATTTTATTTTATTTTATTTTATTTTATTTTATTTTATTTTATTTTATTTTATTTTATTTTATTTTATTTTATTTTATTTTATTTTATTTTATTTGATTTGATTTTATTTTATTTTATTTTATTTTATTTTATTTTATTTTATTTTATTTTATTTTATTTTATTTTATTTTATTTTATTTTATTTTATTTTATTTTATTTTATTTTATTTTATTTTATTTTATTTTATTTTATTTTATTTTATTTTATTTTATTTTATTTTATTTTATTTTATTTTATTTTATTTTATTTAAGTTTAGTTTTATTTTATTTTATTTTATTTATTTATTTATTTTATTTTTATTTTATTTTATTTTATTTTATTTTATTTTATTTTATTTTATTTTATTTTATTTTATTTTATTTTATTTTATTTTATTTTATTTTATTTTATTTTATTTTATTTTATTTTATTTTATTTTATTTTATTTTATTTTATTTTATTTTATTTTATTTTATTTTATTTTATTTTATTTTATTTTTATTTTATTTATTTTATTTTATTTTATTTTATTTTATTTTATTTTATTTTATTTTATTTTATTTTATTTTATTTTATTTTATTTTATTTTATTTTATTTTATTTTATTTTATTTTATTTTTATTTTATTTTATTTTATTTTATTTTATTTTATTTTATTTTATTTTATTTTATTTTATTTTATTTTATTTTAAAAAAGGTGCAGAATATATATATTTTTTTATGGTTTTTGCTAAGCAACACACCAAACTTCAACTGACTGACTAACTAACTGACTTAATGAATCGCACTCGAGAATTTGGCATAATGCAAACATATTCATTTGTGCTCACATATGGATCAGGTATGGGAGGCTGCAATTGAAACTTGAATTTAGTAAAAAAGGTTTACTAATCACTCTATATTTACTGAGAACAGGATTTAATCCTAATTAAATTCATTTT
>CAXKVI010000112.1:156225-158181 GCA_964058755.1 Campiglossa producta
AAAGTTTTTAATGTAGGAACCTGCAAATTGTTGTGATGATAAACAATACCAATACCATGCTCATGAAAGAAAGGGTAGTTTGGGAAAAGGAGTAGTGGCACCTTCCATACGTACTAAATTTTTATGGTTGAATATCTCTTATAGGGTTCATGGCATGGCCATAGAAATTACTATGGAGATATCAACACCATATTCACAGAAGAAAGCGAGTTATCGCGAAAGAAGAACCTCCTACAAAAACTAAAATTTCGAAGTTAACTTCTTGGGCGGCGATATGAAGTTTTGATTGAGAGTAAAATTTTAGAAAATGGCTGATGATGCAACAGAAATTATGCAGCGGAAATAGAAATTGTAGCCGACTTTCAGGCGTATGTTCCAGACTTGCAGGCGTGGGCGATTTTCACCACGATGTTTAGCTGTGCAAATCGAATAGGAGGTGAAATTCTTGGATCTAGTTAACATTGCACAAATTGTAATAGTTGAACCGAGCCGAATTAATGGGTGTTGCCACCTATGACACAGGGTTCCCACCTATCGCAATTTTTTTTTTTAATATAGAGCTAGATATGCCAATATGAGTATCAAATGAAAAGTATTTTCGACCGTATTCAAATAGGAAAAAATTAAAGTTATCGGAAAAAAGGCATGGCATTCCCCACTAAAAACTGAGCTGTTCTTACTCCATGTTACACATAGTCGAGGGTTTATCGATACATACTTAAAATAGAACTCGATAAAAATCTATTTTGGGCAGAACGAGTTTTACCAGGCCGCCAGCAAGTGATATGATAAAGTGACTGGTAAGAAGTGATATCATATTGTCAGATCACACATAATATATAACTGTACTAATTTTCTGTACAACGCTGTATGACAAACACATATGTTTGTGTGTTTTAAAACGTCACTGCCACTTAAAAAGCAAAGCAACCGCACGACAGGTGCAGTAGCAGCAACATTCTTCTGCTACCTTCATACGAACGAATTATATGCTACTAGGTAGGGCTTGATTCATTCATACTGCTCCACTATCAACAGCATTCATTTTGTATTGTTGTTGTTTTAACTGGCATTTCGAACCAATGCTTCTTCTCTTCTCTATGCGTTATCGTGTGCAAAAGTCGTAGATAAATTTAAATTGAATTGCTGCTACTAGTACAACTCGTTTATAGGTAGAAGTAGAATAGTTGCGAGGTGAGATAGTTTTCAGAAATTGTTGGACGGTTGGTAGTCGCCGGTTGCCAGTTGCTGCCACTTGGCTGTTGGTGGCAAAGTAAAGGCCAAACGTGACATTTCAACTGTCACATACTCATGTCACACACCTACATACATACATACAGACTAAACTGGAGTTTGTTAGCTTTGCTTGCATAGAACTAGCTCTTACTGCCGAGACACTCTTTGCTATTATTAGATACTAGTGCAATTTAAGTTGTTATTTTTTTTTTTTGTATGTTGCTGCTGCCACGCTTTGCTCTGGTTGTTAGCACTGCTGGCTGCTGCAATTGTACCCGTTATAGGTACCGATATCATGTATCACTGCCGCTTTGTGATTGTTGTTGCACTAGTTATAGGGTATGTTGTTGTAGTAGTTTTTGTTGCTACAACTCAGTGCCTTGCCACTCATCTTAGTAGTAGTAGTGGTAGTATGTAGTTGCTATCGTTACGCCTCTTCAACTTGAATTTAATAGTTTTCGCTTTGTTTCCAGTTAGTCTTGATTCAGAAGTGCAACAAAAGCAAAAGAAAAACATCAAAGTCAAAGACATCGGCAGGAACAACTACCAACATAGGTACATACGACAAGTGAATTGTAAGTGCATTGTGCTACGATTAAATTAAATGTCGTTATATGTCGTAATCTTTCTTACAGCGTGATTTTTTTTTAATGCTTACATTTTTACTTGCTTTTTTTTTTTCTTAACTTTTTTTTTATTTTTAAGCGCGCACTTGTTCCT
>CAXKVI010000113.1:0-2500 GCA_964058755.1 Campiglossa producta
CTCATATTTACAAGAACAATATTTGCTAACATGTACACGATGGTAGTACTTTTAATTTTCTTGTGCAACTACATAAATGACTAGCAAACTAGTTGTAATGTTGTTTGATACCCAGTTGCACAACACAATGAAGTACATGCATATCTGTAGTATATGCATAATACTGTTTTAATTAAGAAATTAATTTCGAATTATTACTAACTAAAAAAAATTTAATGAAGATATGCATTGTTCATCATAAGCCCTGTAGCACCAAGCTTGAGAACTGCAGTGGAAAATCTTTCGGTTAGAAAATATCTCTTCTTGCTTGTCTTGATTTTCTCATAATAAAATTATACACTTAGAGCTAAAAATTAAAATTTAGATATTTCACGAAGCACTAATACCATTCTAAAGAAATATGTTACAGATTTTCTTAAGTGTAATTGAAAAAATTTATTTTTTTTTTCTGAAGCACATAAAATTTAATCTTACTTTATTGCGTAAATGTCTTTTTAAATCGAATAAACACCTACGGTTGTTGATATTTCGTCAATTAAACAGACAGAGATGGAGATGTAAATGTGTGCATACATTTGTTGTGTAGGTACAAATGTACGTGTATCAACATATTTGCTGGGTATTTTCAGTTTAAACTTAACTATTACCAAAACACACAATCGAAGTCCTTGTTAGATTTTAATAAAAGGAAAACCAGATTTGAAACTAAAAATAGGTTGATGCAAAATATGCACGTACATACATACAAATGTATGTATTTGCATAGATTGGTATCTTGTAAAAATGTTCGGGACAAATGTCTGCATAAAATTTGTTGTAAACAAAAAGCTTTGAACATATCAAGTCAATGCTTACAACTGCGCATGCGTGCATATCTACTTATCTAAGTATGCAAGCACATATGTTTGTGTGTAGAGCGTGATGCATATGGTTGAATATGCAAAATATTTTATAAACATTTAAGTGAGCGTATAAAAATAGTACGCCAACAAAAAATTATGTGAACGATGTGAAGCAAAATTAACACCAAAGAAATAAACGGGAAAGAAAATGAATTACAATAAAATAAGTTAAAAGTTTATTAAATAAAAAAATAAAGTAAAATAAAATAAAATAAAATAGAATAAATAAAATAAAATAAAATAAAATAAAATAAAATAAAATAAAATAAAATAAAATAAAATAAAATAAAATAAAATAAAATAAAATAAAATAAAATAAAATAAAATAAAATAAAATAAAATAAAATAAAATAAAAATAAAATAAAATAAAATAAAATAAAATAAAATAAAATAAAATAAAATAAAATAAAATAAAATAAAAAAAATAAAATAAAATAAAATAAAATAAAATAAAATAAAATAAAATAAAATAAAATAAAATAAAATAAAATAAAATAAAATAAAATAAAATAAAATAAAATAAAATAAAATAAAATAAAATAAAATAAAAATAAAATAAAATAAAATAAAATAAAATAAAATAAAATAAAATAAAATAAAATAAAATAAAAATAAAATAAAATAAAATAAAATAAAATAAAATAAAATAAAATAAAATAAAATAAAATAAAATAAAATAAAATAAAATAAAATAAAATAAAATAAAATAAAATAAAATAAAATAAAATAAAATAAAATAAAATAAAATAAAATAAAATAAAATAAAATAAAATAAAATAAAATAAAATAAAATAAAATAAAATAAAATAAAATAAATAAAATAAAATAAAATAAAATAAAATAAAATATAATAAAATTAAATAAAATACAAATTTGTCTGCAGTTTATCGAATATTCTATTTTGTTGAATTATACTCAGTTTTATTATTTTTCGATTTCATTGAAATTTGATAAAAAAATAACAAAATTTTTTTTTTTTAATTTAAATAAGAAATAGAAAAAAAATTAAATTAAGTGAAAATCGAGGATATTATAGAAAAAGTTCCTAAAAAACTTCTGCATATTTCTACCTTTCGATTAACACAGGCGTGTATGTAACAATTAAGTTGTATATAAGAAAAATTGACATCTTTAAATCTACTCCACTCTATTGAACAGATTAGGCTACAATTCGTTAAACAGAAATTCAGATAAAAAGAATTGTATAGAGCAGACTTGCATACATAAGTGCTTACGTCATAATTTATGAATTCTAAGAAAATCATATCTCATGAGCATTGCTAATCCGAGATTATCAATTCACACGAAACGACCCGACCCTTTTTCTATGTTTGCATTTGTTATTAACAATTTTCTGCAACTGTTCATTTCGTTTCCACTCTGACGAAATCAAATCAATCGGGACTAAGTATCTGTTTCCATTTAATTCACAGGCGACGCAAACAAAGCACTACACATAAAAGGAGTAGGATGAATAAGATGTATACGTATGTTGGTAAGTCGGTGGGCAGTTATGAAAAAATGAAAAATTGCAAAAATTCTAAGAATGTTTTATAAAATTATTTGAAGCTGCCCTCTTCATTTCAGACATATCCCG
>CAXKVI010000113.1:5000-30000 GCA_964058755.1 Campiglossa producta
TTATTTTATTTTATTTTATTTTATTTTATTTTATTTTATTTTATTTTATTTTATTTTATTTTATTTTATTTTATTTTATTTTATTTTATTTTATTTTATTTTATTTTATTTTATTTTATTTTATTTTATTTTATTTTATTTTATTTTATTTTATTTTATTTTATTTTATTTTTATTTTATTTTATTTTATTTTTTATTTTAGTTTATTTTATTTTATTTTTTTTTTTATTTTTTTATTTTTTTTATTTTTTTTATTTTACTTTATTTTATTTTATTATTTTTTTTTTTTTTCGATTAGTTTAAGGAATTGAATTTAATTTTTCATCAAAAATAAGCCGCGTATAGGTTGCTGGTTTTTTTTTGTGGGTATCCACGTATGTATGCTGATATGTATTTACGTTCTTATTATGCTGCCAAAATCTACTTCAGACAATTGCAAAGCTCCAAAACGAACGAAAAATTCGTATATGAGGTAGATAGAGAGAGAGAAAGAGACAAAATAAAAAACTCATTGCATGAAATAAACGAAATGGACAAATGTAAATAGAAATGTTAATACTTCTAGTATTGCCTTTCCTGCTAAAAGTTCGCTCAAGCAGAGTAAGCAAGTTAGATAACACAAAGCTTTCAACTAAAAAAATAACACGCCAAAATAATAACGAAAAAAAAACGAAGATGTTTTCGTAATGGTAGATATCTCTAAAATCACAACTGATATAAAGATTCCACAATCCATAAACGAAAGTGAAATAGGCTAGTAAACATAAGGAAAAGGTAACAAAAAAAAAAAAACACAAAAAAAAAAAGTGAAACGTTTTCAGTTTCGTTTCCTTTGCATGCTCTGACCGGGAACAAAAACTAATCGAATGAATTGTTGTATTTTTGTTAGTAGAGAACACAATTAAAATGAAATAACACATTCAAACGTAAAGAAGAAGTATCGAAACTCGTTACAACAAATAATTAAATTAAATCCGATTATCGAATCACGTGAGTGTACAGTATCGTTTTAACGAAATCTCAGCAAAAATGGATTGAGAGTTTTTCCATCGTGAAACTGGCATTACAACTTTAATACCCGGCGTGCTTTGCTACGCTAAAGAAAAACACCTGATTAAGATTTTACCATTTTTACTATTTCTTGGAAGATACATTATCGCATCGAGTCATAAATATGATGGTTTAGAGTATATCGGCTGCTGGTAAACTTCCTGGAAAAATAGCCCATAATTTAACCTAAGCATAACGCTGCCTACATACCAAATTTCAAGTAAATCCAAACATCTATAAGATAGTTTTGAATAGTTCAGTCCTGGGTCCACTTTCCGGAAGAAAATTTATCCCATATATTAATCTAAGCATATAGCTACCTGCACACCAAGTTTCAAGGAAATCGAACCATTAATAGGATTGTTTAGAACAGATCGGTCCCTGGTCCACTTTCCGGAAGAAAAAGCATATCATACTTTAACCTAAGCAGGAGATGGCCCAACAGAACCGCGTAAACCTCATATGGGTCCCGGGACATAGGGACATGGAGGGAAACTGTAAGGCAGACGAGCTTGCCAGGCAGGGCACGACCAAGCAGGTTCTTCAGGATAAAGAGCGCTTAGGTATGCCGTTTGCCACATGCAAACTAATGCTGAAGGAGCACACACTCCGTCAAGCCAACGAAAGATGGCTGCAATCCCCAGGGTGTCGGATATCGAAACAAACCTGGCCAAAATGGGATCTTAAAAGGTCTAGACGCATTTATGCCCTAACTAGGAGGGAAATCTGCATATTGATAGGGGTATTAACCGGTCACTGCCTCATTGGTAGGCATGCAGAAAGGCTAAGTGTGCCCTACCGACGATGCTGCAGGAGTTCAAGTAAATCCAGCTATTTCATTGGTTCTAGGAATGACGGAATGTGTGAAGTGCTCTGATTCTACTAAAGTTACACTAAGAGCCTTGGACTCTGCAAAGTCATACGAGCAGAACCAGGCATGTACCTCAAATGAGATCAGGTTCATACTACTCGCCTCAAAATGATCTTTAGATATTGCAATGATTTTTCTTATTTCAAAATATACAGTCCTGGAAAAACGAATGTGCTACACATTCATGTTTCTGGCGCAACAAAAATGTTTAAAAACTGAATTTTAAAATTTTTTTCAAATTTTCGTTTTGCCAGAAACATGAATTTGTAGCAAAATTGTTACGTATAGGTAATGGTGTCTGTTGTTGAGTGGCAACACATATTTATGTCAAAAACTAAAATTTCTAATTTTATGAGAGGAATAAACTTTCAAATACGATTTCCCAAAATTTTAATTGTAGCACATTCATGATTCTGGCAAGCCAGCGAAAATAGTGCAAGTTTCCATACAAAAATACATATTCAGTTGATGTAACAATACTTTAGATCTATGCTGCACAAATTCTCCAAAGAAAACGCTATCGTTGCTTATGTTAATACACTGAGAAAAATTAGCTAGTCATTTCAATCACAATATGCGTTGATTCAACCAAAATCACTGTCAACTCTTATCCATTATGCAATGCTGTTGATTTGATTGCTGAAACTGTTTACCTTAACTTAACTTTTTTTTAACAGACAATTTTATTATTTAAGGAGTTGCTCTACATATAAACTAACACCAAAAGGGGTCAAAGAAAAAAAATATTTTTAAGAGTTCTTATGACTTCACCGATAATCGAACTCAGATGTGTTGAACGCTCAACCCAGACACCTACCATCATGTCATCGTATACTTATGCTTGTCAGCGTCTAATTACAGCTTTGTTCTAAATGGAAACACACTTTCCCACGTTTTTTTGTTACTTTCACCAAGAAGCAAGCTCATAATATTTGACTGCTAAACGCAGGTGTCTACCATCATGCCATCGTATTTTGTTTGATCAACAAACCCTCAGTCAGTACTACTGATGCAATAAATTTAAAAGGACAATTCCTTCGCTGTTAAATTAACTGCAGCAAGTTGTTGTTTTAACACAAAATATAGTTTGATCAACAAAAATTTTGTCAGTTTTACAAAACTCTTAACCAAAAACTTACTGTTCAACCAACAATTGTATGCACTAACTTCAACAAAAAATTCTGTAGAAATGACTAACTAAAATTTGATCAATTTAACAAAATTTGGTCAATTTCAGAATAAAAGTAAGAGATTTTTGATTTTACCGGTGTCATTTTTTTTTTTCTGTGTAAATAAACTTACAGCAATATATAGAGCAAATAGGTATACGGTGTATGTAGATAGGCTTAGTACTACACATTCAAGTCTACATGCAGAGTTTCCGACAATTTAATTTAACTGTCTCAGGAAGTATGTAGTTGATAGTGGATGGTTAGTTATTAAATTAAAATATACCAAGGAAAGGAGTTCTGCATAGGGTATGTTGTAGCATCAGCAAACGTATTCATGGGATCACATAAACCTACATAGGTATATTTGTGAGTTTGTATTTACTGAAGATTACACAAGTACAATATATTCGCTGACTTTATTCTAATTGTTTTTTATATTGAAGGACTATAATAGACAGAGGCCCCGGGGCCACTCTGACATACTTGGTTGAAGGTCTCACCCGAGTTCTTTTCGCAGAGTCTGTTAAACACATGGTGCGGCTACAACCGGGTGTCTGTCTTGTAGCAAGCGGCTCGCTATATAAATAAACATTTTTCTTTCAAAACCCCGAAAACGGGTTGTGAGCTGGGTTTGGGACACGCCACGTAAATACTAATTCCAATGAAAAAAAAATATTAAGCCTCGAATGAGAACCCCGATTAAGGTTGACGCCCCGCAAAAATAATCAAGGACTATGAGAAGGATATTAGGGCATGTACCTGGAATGTCCGGACCCTTTCAAGGGACGGTACCCGCTGCCCGACTGGTTGATGTCCTCGTAAACGCAAAGGCTGACATCACCGTCCTGCAGGAAATGCGATGGATGGGACAAGGAAAGACGACCATCGGACCTTGTGACGTATACTACAGTGTCCAGACACGCGGCAAAGGGCGTGGTGTAGGATTCGTGGTAGGAAAGAGACTTCGCCGTCAAATACTAGCATTCATTCCCGTGGACGAGCGTATCGCTGCGCTTCGCATCAAGGCTAGGTTTTTCAACATAACATTTATCTGCGCCTAATAGCCAACTGAGGAGACGGGCGACGCAGAGAAGGACTCCCTGTACGATAAACTTGAACAGGCTTATGATCACTGCCCTCAACATGATATCTAAATCATGCTCGGCGACTTTAATGCCAAGGTGGGTAAGGAAGGAGGCTGGCCTCTGATCAAAGAACAAAAAACCAGATTGACCATGTCTTGATCGACGGCAGACATAGCTCCACCATTCTGGACGTGCGTACCCTGCGTGTACCGGAGCAAGTTCCTGTAAGGACAATAATGGCGACCTGGTAACTGACGTACAGAGTGTACTTAAATTATGGAGGGAGCATTTCTCCTCACTGCTAAATTGCGAGGAAGACGTTGAACCCGATACCACAAACCCTGAGGACGGAAAATTCGTCCCACCACTTGACTATGATGAAGTGAGGATAGCTATTTCCCGGCTCAAAACAACAAAGCACCTGGAAGAGACGGACTACCTGCCGAGCTGTTCAAACACGGAGGCAAAGAGCTGATAAAAGCATGCATCAGCTCTTATGCAGAACATGGTCAGACGAGCGCATGCCTTCAGATTGGAATTTAAGTGTGCTCTGCCCAAACCACAAGAAAGGCGATCCCGCTAACCGCACCAACTACTGCGCAAATCGGTCTTCTTAATATCGCGTATAAGGTTCTTTCTAGCGTACTATGTGAAAGTCTGAAGCCCATCGTAGATAAACTGTTTGGACCTTATCAGTGTGGCTTTAGACATGGTAAGTCTACCATCGACCAGATTTTCACGATACGCCAAATCATCGAGAAGACCCATGATAAAAGAATCGACACACACCATCTCTTTGTCGATTTCAAAGTTGCCTGTATGAGCCATGTCTGAATTTGATTTGACCTGATGCTGGAGAAGATAATTCGACATACCTGTCCAGATGTATGGCTCAGATTTATGAACAATGTCAAGAGAAGGTGAGATGGCCCTTGGAGTATTTGAGAGAAAAGTTCTACGGAAGATCTATGGTCCTTCCCGTGATGCCAACGGCGAGTGACGAAGGAGATTTAACGAGGAGTTGTACGAGCTTAACGCAGACCTGACTATGATTAAAGCACAAAGGCTCCGCTGGCTGGATCATGTCATGCGAGTGGGTAAAGATGCTCCAGCCCAGAAGGTTTTCCTATCGGCAACCGAATTCGGCAGCAGAGGAAGGGGGAGGTCTCGACTGAGATGGAAACAACAGGTGGATGATGACTGACGATTTGGCGAAATCGGTTTCCGACCAAGCCCACATAAGTTGGGCGTTCTGTAAACTACCGCTTGGTATTTAATGTTCGCTTTACCCGAATTTAGACTTCCTTACTTGTTTTTTAAATGTTTTTATTATGTCGCTTGAAATTATCACCATAGTTCAGATCAATATTATGAAAAAAATGAATCCGATAGGTGGCGTGTGGGTCGCTATATTTTAAAAAATTGCATTTATGGTCCGATTCAGCTGAAATTCGAAAGATGCACTATTACCATCAGAAGAAATAGTTTCTTAAAAAAACTCCGCTAGGTGGAGCTGAGATCGAGGTATTAAAAACAGAAACTCCCAATTATGGACCGATTCTGCTGACATTTAGCGTGTGTATTACTTAATCAATTTACATTTCAAACTTCCATTGATTTTCCGATGATGGTTGTGAAATTAGCCAAAGAGCGAAAATCAACGATTTTGTGCACCATGCCCACATATGTATCTATGTCTAAAAGTGAACATATTGCAATGAGTAAGTTTTTTGAATTCATAATTCCATTGCTGTTGTTTTAGTCAACTGCATTGACGTTCCGCAATCGAAGGGATTTTATGCCTCGTTGGCAGTAGGTATTCCATCGCGCACAAACAAATATTTAAATTAAAGCTTTTACTGATTACTAAGTTCAGTTCAATTTTGCTTTTCAAAAATATGTTGCCCACAATGCGCTTCACAATTTATTATCAACATAGTTATCGTCATCATATGCTAAAATATTGTGTTTCTATGGAGATTGCAAACCAATAAATTAGTACCTTCACCACAAATCCAATTTCAATTTTGAAATTATTTCCGGCAACAACGCGAGGAGGAAGGTAGCGAGCAACAAATGGTATTATCGAAGAGCAAACTTGTTACAAACAAATTTTAATTAGTAGCTTATTAAATTGTATAGATGTGTACGTGTATGTATGTAGTTAAGCATTTGTATGTGTATTGATATTTATTATTTTTCGAGTATAAATTTGAAAATTCCAATTTCGGATTTCGGATTTCGGTAGGTTATTTGTGTTGATGAATAGAAATTGATTACATTTTAAAATAGATCCACATAGTTGGATGGCGTGGGAGATGGAAAAGACGATATCTCAAACATGACGAGGATTAAACGTACAACCATATGACTATAATAAATTTAGGATGACATTTTGAGCAGAGAAAAAAAGGTAATTTTTTTATTTCATTTCATTTTCATCTTTTATTAATTATTTAAATTTAAGTAGTTAATTTTATTTTTTATTTTATTTTATTTTATTTTATTTTATTTTATTTTATTTTATTTTATTTTATTTTATTTTATTTTATTTTATTTTATTTTATTTTATTTTATTTTATTTTATTTTATTTTATTTTATTTTATTTTATTTTATTTTATTTTATTTTATTTTATTTTATTTTATTTTATTTTATTTTATTTTATTTTATTTTATTTTATTTTATTTTATTTTATTTTATTTTATTTTATTTTATTTTATTTTATTTTATTTTATTTTATTTTATTTTATTTTATTTTATTTTATTTTATTTTATTTTATTTTATTTTATTTTATTTTATTTTATTTTATTTTATTTTATTTTATTTTATTTTATTTTATTTTATTTTATTTTATTTTATTTTATTTTATTTTATTTTATTTTATTTTATTTTATTTTATTTTATTTTATTTTATTTTATTTTATTTTATTTTATTTTATTTTATTTTATTTTATTTTATTTTATTTTATTTTATTTTATTTTATTTTATTTTATTTTATTTTATTTTATTTTATTTTATTTATTTTATTTTATTTTATTTTATTTTATTTTATTTTATTTTATTTTATTTTATTTTATTTTATTTTATTTTATTTTATTTTATTTTATTTTATTTTATTTTATTTTATTTTATTTTATTTTATTTTATTTTATTTTATTTTATTTTATTTTATTTTATTTTATTTTATTTTATTTTATTTTATTTTATTTTATTTTATTTTATTTTATTTTATTTTATTTTATTTTATTTTATTTTATTTTATTTTATTTTATATTTATTTTATTTATTTTATTTTATTTTATTTTATTTTATTTTATTTTATTTTATTTTATTTTATTTTATTTTATTTTATTTTATTTTATTTTATTTTATTTTATTTTATTTTATTTTATTTTATTTTATTTTATTTTATTTTATTTTATTTTATTTTATTTTATTTTATTTTATTTTATTTTATTTTATTTTATTTTATTTTATTTTATTTTATTTTATTTTATTTTATTTTATTTTATTTTATTTATTTTATTTTTTATTTTATTTTATTTTATTTTATTTTATTTTATTTTATTTTATTTTATTTTATTTTATTTTATTTTATTTTATTTTATTTTATTTTATTTTATTTTATTTTATTTTATTTTATTTTATTTTATTTTATTTTATTTTATTTTATTTTATTTTATTTTATTTTATTTTATTTTATTTTATTTTATTTTATTTTATTTTATTTTATTTTATTTTATTTTATTTTATTTTATTTTATTTTATTTTATTTTATTTTATTTTATTTTATTTTATTTTATTTTATTTTATTTTATTTAATTTTATTTTATTTTATTTTATTTTATTTTATTTTATTTTATTTTATTTTATTTTATTTTATTTTATTTTATTTTATTTTATTTTATTTTATTTTATTTTATTTTATTTTATTTTATTTTATTTTATTTTATTTTATTTTATTTTATTTTATTTTATTTTATTTTATTTTATTTTATTTTATTTTATTTTATTTTATTTTATTTTATTTTATTTTATTTTATTTTATTTTATTTTATTTTATTTTATTTTATTTTATTTTATTTTATTTTATTTTATTTTATTTTATTTTATTTTATTTTATTTTATTTTATTTTATTTTATTTTATTTTATTTTATTTTATTTTATTTTATTTTATTTTATTTTATTTTATTTTATTTTATTTTATTTTATTTTATTTTATTTTATTTTATTTTATTTTATTTTATTTTATTTTATTTTATTTTATTTTATATTTATTTTATTTTATTTTATTTTATTTATTTTATTTTATTTTATTTTATTTTATTTTATTTTATTTTATTTTATTTTATTTTATTTTATTTTATTTTATTTTTATTTTATTTTATTTTATTTTATTTTATTTTATTTTATTTTTTATTTTATTTTATTTTATTTTATTTTATTTTATTTTATTTTATTTTATTTTATTTTATTTTATTTTATTTTATTTTATTTTATTTTATTTTATTTTATTTTATTTTATTTTATTTTATTTTATTTTATTTTATTTTATTTTATTTTATTTTATTTTATTTTATTTTATTTTATTTTATTTTATTTTATTTTATTTTATTTTATTTTATTATTATTTATTTTATTTTATTTTATTTTATTTTATTTTATTTTATTTTATTTTATTTTATTTTATTTTATTTTATTTTATTTTATTTTATTTTATTTTATTTTATTTTATTTTATTTTATTTTATTTTATTTTATTTTATTTTATTTTATTTTATTTTATTTTATTTTATTTTATTTTATTTTATTTTATTTTATTTTATTTTATTTTATTTTATTTTATTTTATTTTATTTTATTTTATTTTATTTTATTTTATTTTATTTTATTTTATTTTATTTTATTTTATTTTATTTTATTTTATTTTATTTTATTTTATTTTATTTTATTTTATTTTATTTTATTTTATTTTATTTTATTTTATTTTATTTTATTTTATTTTATTTTATTTTATTTTATTTTATTTTATTTTATTTTATTTTATTTTATTTTATTTTATTTTATTTTATTTTATTTTATTTTATTTTATTTTATTTTATTTTATTTTATTTTATTTTATTTTATTTTATTTTATTTTATTTTATTTTATTTTATTTTATTTTATTTTATTTTATTTTATTTTATTTTTTTTTTTATTTTATTTTATTTTATTTTATTTTATTTTATTTTATTTTATTTTATTTTATTTTATTTTATTTTATTTTATTTTATTTTATTTTATTTTATTTTATTTTATTTTATTTTATTTTATTTTATTTTATTTTATTTTATTTTATTTTATTTTATTTTATTTTATTTTGTTCGCAGTTCTTCCATACCTTCCATTGTTCAAGTAACTCATTTTTGATTTCTGCTTCAGTTCACTCGAAATATGTTAATTGAGGTATTGAAGGACCAAAGCCGAAATGAAAAAAACCTGAACCAATGTTGAAATGCTTTAAAACGTTTTTGTGTCTTGAATGCCGTGAAAAATCCCTGATGACCCAATGATATGCGATTTTAATGCCAACACGCCAACAGACGTATCCATCTTGTATACGATTGACATGCTGCGAGTAAAACAAACCAGGAATCCAGACAGCTAAAGAAACCAACAAAAAACTTCATGCATTTATAGGCACAATAACGAGTGCCCAGAGCAAGAAAAAGAAACAAACTAAAAAAAATATAGGGATAACGAGTGCCCAGAGCAAGAAAAAGAAACAAACTAAAAAAAATATAGGGGAGAACTTTAACTTAACCGGCGACGAGGCGTCGTTACCGTTCGTTGGGACACTTTTTAAGAGTTCATATTTTCTTTTTGCTTTTGGTTTTGTTTTGCATCATTGGGGCCCTAGAAAAACAAACAATTCAATACTGCATGTGAATTCAACTTGCTACATGAACAGATTTTGTCCAAGTCGATCTCAGTTATACCCACCTGCGTTTATCTTATTTTCATATAACTTTAAACGAGCTAAATTTGTATATATCTCTTGACCGGGTTGCCACCTATTTAAACTTTTCTAAATTATAGAGCAAGATATGCCAATATGGTTATCAAATGAAAGGCGCTTTCGGCGATATACCAACTAAAATTTTTCAAGTAGGGTTGCCACCATACCGAAGTATTACTGTATATTTATATATCCGGTACTATCTCGTGTGCAGCTTGACCGATTTGGATGAAATTTGGCATATAGATTGTATGATTGATTCTAAGACTATCCACTTTGGAGTTGCTACTTGGGGGTGTAAAGTGTTGCCATCTGTCTCAATTTTATAAATTATGGAGTGATATATGCAAAGATTGGTATCAAGGGAAATGTATTTTCGCGAACATACCAACTGAAAATTTTTTAGTAGGGTTTCCGCCTAGGGTTACCGTTTTACCGCATTGTATTTGTATTGTATATTTCCGGGATCATATATGGATTATTTTAGAATCATTTTTGAATCACTAAGATGTCACTTTGGAATAATTTTGGGGATATTTTGAGATAATTTTGTATTAATTTGGGACAATTTTGGTGTCATTTTCGGATCATTTTGGATTCGCTTTGTGATCGTTTTGGGATCGTTTTTGGGTCCTTTTTGGATAATTTTCGGGTCATTTTGGGTTAAATTTTGGATCATTTTCGGAACATTTGAGGGTCTTTTTGGGGTCGTTTTGGGATTATTTTAGGATTATTTTGGGATTATTTTTTAGATAGTTTTAAGGATATTTTGAGATCATTTTTTGTTCAATTTTGTATTTTTTGGGACAATTTCGGTGTCATTTTTGGATCATTTTGGAGTCGTTATGGGATCATTTTGGGGCCATTATGTAACCGTTTTGGAATCATTTAAGGGTCATTTTGGGGTCCTTTTGGGATCATTTTGGTGCATTTTTGGATCATTTTGGGAACATTTGAGGGTCTGTTTAGGGTCGTTTTAGGACCATTTTCGGATTGTTTTAGGGTCATTTTGGGATCATTTTGGGTAAGTAAAGTTAGCCCTAAATTGATAGCACCGAGCAAGTTCGGTCCCCCAGGTACTGGTGTTATATGCTTGCTCACATACCTTTGACTGAGTGAAGAGATGTTGAAAAGTATGCAAGTAGAGAACATCCCCAGACTAGTGAATGCCTGCAGATTGAAAACAAAATTTATTATACCCGATATATTGGACTATTGAGACAACGGAGAAATGAGAGAAATCTCGAAAGAAGATGAGATAGTCCTCAGAGTGTTCTACAGCAGAGTACCTACTCCAAAAGAAAATGTATGGCCCTTACAGTTTTGTTAAAGGTATATTTTATAAGAACTTTATCAATAAGATGTAAGATGTAAAGACTCCTTTGGTTAGTGTAGAAAGATGCTCCGGACTAGATTTTTTGTTTCTATCGCCATCCGGATTCGACAGCATAGAAAGAGCGAGCCCCGAATTAAATGAAAAAAAAAAACTTGGGATAAGTCGGTCTATCTTGGACTTTTGAATTGGTTCATAGCTAATGATTTCGATTGAAGAGCTCTTTCTCGAATAACCCCTGATCGTTTTCATTAGATATTGGGCGGGTATGACAAGCACAACTTAAGATATAGGTATAAGGACGCTCCGAGGAGAGGGATAAGACAATGCAATCAATAAAACAAAAGCCAGGATGCATGACATCTGCAACGAAAAATATGTCAAGTAAAAACGCTTTCGAATAAATAACCACAAAAACACATATGCCAAGAAACCGAAAAAGCAGAAGAAT
Organism: Campiglossa producta; assembly: GCA_964058755.1. Lineage (NCBI taxonomy): Eukaryota > Metazoa > Arthropoda > Insecta > Diptera > Tephritidae > Campiglossa > Campiglossa producta. Next base: position 16,965 of record CAXKVI010000113.1, read on the forward strand.
GGATGAAGATCGACAAAAATTCCTGCATATATGAAAGATAAATTTTAGCTGCAACAACAAGAAAGCGAAATATTCAACCAAATTGGATTATCCGTACGATGGCCAGGTTGCATGAAGAGAAATAAAACTAATAACAGCAAAAACCAATTTGAGCGCTAAACGAAGATGCCACAGATCGCCACATACATATTCGAAAAGAATGAGCGCGAAAGGTAACAACAGTTGGTTGAGCAATCAACGAAACATTTACTTGCTTAATTTATGCCTTACGTCTGCGAAGACTCGCAGAGAGATGTCCAAGAAGCAAGAAAACAATAAAAAATCGCAAAAGCAGCTGCATTAATAAGCCGACAACGCCAAGAGCGATCGGCGCGAACAATTGAATGAGATGATCATACCGACCCGATTGAAAGTGATACAGAAATAATAAATGCAGTTCGATTGTGTTTGGATGTAGAGGACTGTTATTACCGCAGGCAGACATACAGACAGACAGCTATAAAAAAGGTATAAAGTGAGAATAAATGTGGCTAACAAAGTTAGCACGGCAGATTGGCAGTTGGCAGTGCCGGCGACATAATGTTGGCAATTTCAAGGCTACAAAAACAATGCATTCAGGCATGTGTGTTAAGGTAGTATGAGAATAGTTTAGCGACGAATGAGGGAAAGGTAGGGGGGGAAGATGTATAATAAGAACAACGCACCATAATCAACTGACTTAATGATAATAAATAACAAACGAAGAGAGAGGCTAGTAAGAAAGTGTAGTTTCCATTGGTTATGACTATTATATACCAAGCTGCCAGTTTCCTCAAAGCTTTTGCACTGTCTTCAACAAAATGTATTCCAAACCATTCGAAGCTTTTTTCATCACTCACGTAAAATGATCAGCCAGCCAGACGTTGTAAGGCTTTGTCATCACATGAAGGGCCATAAATAATCTTCGGAGCACGGGGTAAAGACCAACCCCGACGTACATAGTTCAGCGAATTAAAACCCGCTGGCTAGTACACGTGATGCGAATGAACGAAGACGCTCCAGCTCAGAAGATATTCTTATCGGCACTCGCCGGTAAAGTCAGTAAAGAGGAGACGATGGTTGAAGCTCTTAATCTTCATCGTCTTCCTGGAAGCTTAACAGCGAAAACTAACATTCGCTCTACTAATCTTTGCTTCCGTCATAATGACGCTTAACCGCCTAGGCGAATTTGGCCGTTTCGTATCAAAGCACGCCAGTCATTCCTTTTTAGCGATAACTGACGCCAATTGGAAACCCCAAGGGAGTTCAAGTCATCCTCAACCTGTTGTTTCCATCTCAGTCAAGGTCTCCCCCTTCCTCTGCTGCCGAATTCGGGTGTCAATAGGAAAACTTTCTGTGCTGGTGCTTCTTTGTCCATTCGCATAACATGACCCAGCCAGCGGAGCCTTTGGGCATTAATCTGCTGAACTATGGTCAGGTCGCCGTTGACATCACGGGAAGGACCATAAATCTTCCGGAGAACTTTTCTCTCAAATACTCCAAGGGCCATCTCATCTTCTCTTGACACTGTCCAAGTAGCACTTGTTGGCAAGAGTGATTCTCCGTTGGATTTCCAGACTGATATTATTTTCGGTATTAATGCTGGTTCCCAAATAGACGAAGTCTCTCACCGTTTCAAACTTATAGCCATCAACGGTGACTTGGCTGCCAAGGCGCAGGTGCGCCGATTATTTCTTTGATGACAGCAGATACTTCGTCTTGTCTTCGTTCACCGCAAGACCCACTTCATTCGCTCTACTACTTAAGTACTATCTGTACTTCCTTTCGTACTTCGACATTATTGGTCCTCGACTGGGTTTTTGAAACAATCCGTCATCCACCGGATATTCTGGCAGACGTTTCGGATATTATATCTGTTAGCCAGTCTTTTCTCCCAGACATTAATTTCCACTTTACCTTTTTTTTATTCATATAGTACCTCTTTCTCTTACCATGCAGGCAGCTATCTTCTTCTCGACGGTAGGCCCAAACTCTGTAGCATATGTTCTCGCTTATAGTACCCTCGGCTGCCCTCGGCTGTTCGACCTGAGTGAGAAGTATGCTTGATTAAGGGGGCCTGTGAATTTCGATAACGTCAATGTAATCCCTATTACAATTCTTTTACGTAGGTAATTGCTCTCAGAAACCAGATACTCTGTAGAGCTGAATCACATTAGAGCTATCACAAGATGGTTGTCCAATGCGATATTGGGACCCGCATATGAACGACGATGGAATTGAGGAGTTGCGAACCAAAACGCAATAAATGTACCCTGAATCTGTGTAAACTTTTTTCGTTTTGGGTAAAAGCTTCTCAAAGCTCGCCATCGATAGCGACATCATCAACTTAGTTCCGCGTTGATTGATTTGAGTTCAATTCTTAGAATTTAAAAAAAGTAATCAATTTCCCTTCTCAACTTCTATACCTACTGAATTACTGGCCCAGACTTTCATTTTCTAATCAAAAACAAAAACAGCAAAATGCAAGCCCAACTCCACTGCTTCGCTAGAACTTATCTCTTAATTCAATAATCATTTCAAAATAAAGTTGAAAAACAAATCAAACGATTCGAAATCAAAGTCGGCACATTCGATGATATTTCGCAAATTACCAAAATTACGGCAATTAACTCAGCTTAATCTTGCTCAAATTACAAACGGCGGAAATGCTACAAACTTTTAATACTTTATGGTTCTGCATACACACATACATAAATATTTAACTACAAACGTACAAACATACATATGGCTAACTTGAAAAAGGTGAGTTTATTTAACGATTCAATGCTTTTATTCCCTGTGTGGTAAAGAGCGATAGGAACTTTTTGAACACATACCTTAACAGTTTCAATGGCATATGTCGTTCTCGCTTCATTGCTGTCCATTGCCAACTTAGACATAAACGTTTGTAGGGTTGTGGCAATTTATATTCCGCAATTAAAAGCGCCAAAATATCTCATTTCGTTTGCTACCAATTTCGTATGAAATTTTTATCATCGACAAAATCAGCGAATGCGCGCACTCACAGACACATCGTGAACAACACGCCATCGGTTAATCATGTGAACCAGGCATTGAGCACCAAACGAAAAGCCAAAAATATTAGTTTGCAACTAGAAACGCTTGAGTGCAAGTATACTAGTCCAAAGCGGAGTATATGTACATCCGTTTTGAGACGTGATGAAAGCCGTCTAGGTCCGATATAAAAAGTGGATTTCCGCGAAGATCTCAACTTTTACTCACTTTTAAGTACCAACACAAACAGCAGGTCTGCTCGCTAACCTTGCTCAATAGAACCACCAAGCCTTTGCCAATAGCTTAGTGCTCTTTATCTTATAAGCAAGACTTCTAACAGAAATGCTATCCTCGAACTGGCACAGTTTTTGTTGTTTTATCCTCAAATTATGTTCCGAAGCTTTGGAGGATGTTAAAAATATCGACAATAACTTGTCGGTACTCTATGGTGCTATATCACTGTCCGGGAAACGTTTTTTCGACTACCTGCACTAGAAAGTAGTGAAGTTTCCCTTCTCCACCTTTGGGATTCAAAATAGTTTCCTACGCAGATCTCTGTTAAAAATTTTCAGCAAGTCCATGTCAAAATATTCACCAGGTCAGGGGCTTAGAATATACTCATGGTGAGTAAATGCCTGTCAAAAGAAGCGGCCTCAGGTCACAAAGGGTTATGAGGCGCCACTTTAGGGTTAATCTACGGATATGAGGCCTCTTACCCCTGATTTCCAATCTTGCTCTTGCTTACGGAAGGAAGGGTCGTAGGGAGTTTCCATGGTCATATAAAATGGACACCGCAACAGTCGAGAAGGTATCGTAAGTTGCTACCAGAATGCCTGCCGTAGGACCGCATTGGACAGCGGTTAACTTTATGATTGATGTACAAATATGATGTACCTCACCTCTCATTACGAATCTTATCAACTTATTCTTTCTTTCGTAAGGAGGGATGAAACGTCCTAGAAGATTCCCTGGTCAAACCAAATAGCCCAGCACTCGGGAAAGTACCACAAGGTTCGAGAACCGGGGGTACCGGCCCCATAACCGGTTAACTGTTCGGCCTTCTACACTAAGTCGTGGCGGATCAATGACCGGCAAAAGTAACATCAACAAATTATTTAGAAAAAAAATTCTAAAACGCGGTCGACCCTCGGCAGTTGTTTGGCAATCTCTCCGGGTGTATTTCTGCCGTGAGAAGCTTCTCGGCAAAAACTCATGTGCTCGCAAGTGCCGTTCGAAGTCGGCAAAAAACTAGGTCACGCCAACTTGTAGGAAAAACTGAAAAGCAAAACACCACAAGTTGGAAAGAGAAGCTCGGCAAAAATCTCGTTAGTGGTTATGATAACCTGTTGGTATATCGCCGCCATTATTTTTTTTAGTCCAAGAAAACTAAGGGGTCAAAAAATTTGAGGGCGGTTTTATGTTACGAAATGTCTACTGAGGATTCAAACTAATTGTGAAATACTTCGCAACCAGTTGGTTTGATTGTGGAGAGTATACGACTACATTTAGGGGATATATGACTGTTTGTATGTGTAGAAAAACGCTTCGATTATAAAGTCAATGACTATCATATTGTTGTTATTGGTTTAGTTGAAGTCATGCATTTGAACGGTTGCTTTGGCAAGCCGAATTTTGTTTTTCCTTTTAAGTTTGTTGTGTTTGTTGTTATAAGTCTGATTTTAAATATGTGCCTACCTGTCAAACCCTCTGCATGTCTGCTACTACATATATACACACATAGTACCTTCCTTCTAACCAAGTTGCTGCTGAGTGGCGCACGCAAAGAAGCAATCGTTGGTACCATATCAGCTCCACGTGATCGTTGACGCTTTTATAAGCTACTTTGAACTCTTTCGCTGTTGTTTTCATTTTATTTTATTTTTTACCTTTTTTGGCGTTGTTTGCATCTTGCTCATATTGTTTCTGTGCTGACTCATCAATGCAACAACATTTTACACTTCGATTGTTGCTACAGCATATGTTGTTACCTGCTTTCGCACTTTTGGGCTTTCAAATTGTTTGCTTCTACAAAAACAAATACGCACAAAAAGCACATACAAACTAACACACACACACTCGCAGGCACTTAAATATAATTCTACGGTAGTGGATCATTTTCACTTCGTTTTTGGGCATAATTTATGACCAACGCTGCATTTAAGTTAGCACAAAGTGAGGAGTACCTACGGACAGGAAAGCACAACACCATTTGGCGAAAGAACAACAAGCAGCCATCAAACAGAAATATACTCATGCACTTTCGATTACCTTATTTTTAGTAAATCTTTGTTGGACGCAATAATGTGGCTGCAAGTAATTGACGGTGTTGAGCAAAGGAAATTTACACAAAAGATTTATTTTGTGGTATGTCAGTGCAATGATTAAATAATAAGGGGTGTTTCGTTTATTTTACGACGCCTTGGTCTTGAAAAAAAGGTCCTAGGGGCTTATTTACTAAAGAGCTAAGGGTTTCGCTTTACAGGGTTTCATTTTTTTATTTAATACCAGCTGACCCGGCAGACGTTATTCTGTATCTCTGTGTCTGTTCCTATCCCTATCCCTATCATTTTCACTATCACTATTACTATCACTATCACTATCACTATCACTATCACTATCACTATCACTATTACTATCACTATTGCTATCACTATCAAATAAAATAAAATAAAATAAAATAAAATAAAATAAAATAAAATAAAATAAAATAAAATAAAATAAAATAAAATAAAATAAAATAAAATAAAATAAAATAAAATAAAATAAAATAAAATAAAATAAAATAAAATAAAATAAAATAAAATAAAATAAAATAAAATAAAATAAAATAAAATAAAATAAAATAAAATAAAATAAAATAAAATAAAATAAAATAAAATAAAATAAAATAAAATAAAATAAAATAAAATAAAATAAAATAAAATAAAATAAAATAAAATAAAATAAAATAAAATAAAATAAAATAAAATAAAATAAAATAAAATAAAATAAAATAAAATAAAATAAAATAAAATAAAATAAAATAAAATAAAATAAAATAAAATAAAATAAAATAAAATAAAATAAAATAAAATAAAATAAAATAAAATAAAATAAAATAAAATAAAATAAAATAAAATAAAATAAAATAAAATAAAATAAAATAAAATAAAATAAAATAAAATAAAATAAAATAAAATAAAATAAAATAAAATAAAATAAAATAAAATAAAATAAAATAAAATAAAATAAAATAAAATAAAATAAAATAAAATAAAATAAAATAAAATAAAATAAAATAAAATAAAATAAAATAAAATAAAATAAAATAAAATAAAATAAAATAAAATAAAATAAAATAAAATAAAATAAAATAAAATAAAATAAAATAAAATAAAATAAAATAAAATAAAATAAAATAAAATAAAATAAAATAAAATAAAATAAAATAAAATAAAATAAAATAAAATAAAATAAAATAAAATAAAATAAAATAAAATAAAATAAAATAAAATAAAATAAAATAAAATAAAATAAAATAAAATAAAATAAAATAAAATAAAATAAAATAAAATAAAATAAAATAAAATAAAATAAAATAAAATAAAATAAAATAAAATAAAATAAAATAAAATAAAATAAAATAAAATAAAATAAAATAAAATAAAATAAAATAAAATAAAATAAAATAAAATAAAATAAAATAAAATAAAATAAAATAAAATAAAATAAAATAAAATAAAATAAAATAAAATAAAATAAAATAAAATAAAATAAAATAAAATAAAATAAAATAAAATAAAATAAAATAAAATAAAATAAAATAAAATAAAATAAAATAAAATAAAATAAAATAAAATAAAATAAAATAAAATAAAATAAAATAAAATAAAATAAAATAAAATAAAATAAAATAAAATAAAATAAAATAAAATAAAATAAAATAAAATAAAATAAAATAAAATAAAATAAAATAAAATAAAATAAAATAAAATAAAATAAAATAAAATAAAATAAAATAAAATAAAATAAAATAAAATAAAATAAAATAAAATAAAATAAAATAAAATAAAATAAAATAAAATAAAATAAAATAAAATAAAATAAAATAAAATAAAATAAAATAAAATAAAATAAAATAAAATAAAATAAAATAAAATAAAATAAAATAAAATAAAATAAAATAAAATAAAATAAAATAAAATAAAATAAAATAAAATAAAATAAAATAAAATAAATTAAAATAAAATAAAATAAAATAAAATAAAATAAAATAAAATAAATTAAAATAAAATAAAATAAAATAAAATAAAATAAAATAAAATAAAATAAAATAAAATAAAATAAAATAGTATGAAATAATAAGAGTTTAGAGGTTGCATTTTCGAGTTAAAGTTTAAAAAATAATTTTTTTATGTATCGAAATTCATTCAAATTTTCAATACTTGGTCGCCTCTTGCACTATTCTGCATCGATTTACGTTACCTTGTAGGGAACACCACGTTACTACTTACTAAGTATCCTCTCTTGCTATTCCATAACAAAAATTGTTACACTTGCATACATATAATTTTTTTTTTGGCCAAGCCTAGTTCATATTTATGTCTGTATTTATATAACTATTTTTCCTACTTCAAATTTGCATGTCAACACATATTTTGTTTATATTTTTACAAATGTACAAAACAAAATAACATATTTGCGTAAATGAGAAATGTTTCCAGTGCGTACATTTCTTTATCTTATTCATTTATAATTAATGAGCTCAAATGAGGTCACATAAACGCCCACAAAATACTCCTTAATATACAGAAGGCAATATAGTAATTTCGTTTATTTATATTCTGCTATTTCTTTTTGAGCTGAGTGATAAGGATTATATGCATAAGTAATCGATTGCGCTTAGGATTACGATTACAGTCATCTTAAATTCTAGTTTTTTGTGGACTTAGCCGTAATTGGTTAAAGTATAGTCGTACCAGTGAGCGGAATTAATATATAAATTACCATTAGTTGATATAATTTAGAAGTACCAAGAGTTCATTCCAACTTACAATGAAGGTCTCAAAGAAATTTTAAAAAGTTAAGCTACGATAACTGCAATTGTTGAAGCATAATTTAAGGCGCTAGCCTAAACACAATCTGTACACATAACTATATTAGTACAATCATACATCCAAACTTACATACTTTTGACACTTTGTTTCCATTAGTTTCTTAAATTTGCGTCTGGACGCCTCAAAGTATGCTTTCATTTTATTACATCACCAGCTGAACGCAACTGAGATTTTACAAAATACAAATTTCGTTGATTTTTCGTGTTTTTTTTTCGTTGCTACGAAATATATGGTATACATTTAGCTTTCACTGGCTTTTCACTTTTTACATTACGCTTTTTCGACGGCTCAGCACACGCTCGCACTTTGGGGAGTAATAGCGTTCAACGTAAAAAGCCCGAAATGAGCTATAAGTGGAACAAAGCTTACGAACGTGATCAAATCAATTTGAATGCTTGGTAGGTGTGTATGTGGTGTGCTGTGGGTGGTTGGCAAGTTAAAATGGTGACCCTGGTAGCAGTTGGCTTTTTATTAAGGCAGCGTAAAACTAAATCGCGTACCGTTAAACACATATGTACATATCATATGGTAAAAAAAATTGCTCTTGCCGCATGAGCAAAGGTTAACACATGTCAGTATGCGACTACGCTTTGTAATGCTATCAATTTCATTCTTGGAAATTTGTTGAAAGTATGTGCGAATTTATTACTTTTTTTTGGTATCAAAAAAATTTCTTACATGAAAATAGTACATGTAAAAACTTTTAATTTTTTATCTGCTGTGGGAGGACGTAAAATAAAATGATTTAAATAAGAAAAAAATGATATAAAGAATAAAATAAAATAAAATAAAATAAAATAAAATAAAATAAAATAAAATAAAATAAAATAAAATAAAATAAAATAAAATAAAATAAAATAAAATAAAATAAAATAAAATAAAATAAAATAAAATAAAATAAAATAAAATAAAATAAAATAAAATAAAATAAAATAAAATAAAATAAAATAAAATAAAATAAAATAAAATATAATAAAATAAAATAAAATAAAATAAAATAAAATAAAATAAAATAAAGTAAAAGAAAATAAAATAAAATAAAATAAAATAAAATAAAATAAAATAAAATAAAATAAAATAAAATAATATAAAATAAAATAAAATAAAATAAAATAAAATAAAATAAAATAAAATAAAATAAAATAAAACAAAATAAAATAAAATAAAATAAAATAAAATAAAATAAAATAAAATAAAATAAAATAAAATAAAATAAAATAAAATAAAATAAAATAAAATAAAATAAAATAAAATAAAATAAAATAAAATAAAATAAAATAAAATAAAATAAAATAAAATAAAATAAAATAAAATAAAATAAAATAAAATAAAATAAAATAAAATAAAATAAAATAAAATAAAATAAAATAAAATAAAATAAAATAAAATAAAATAAAATAAAAGAAAATAAAATAAAATAAAATAAAATAAAATAAAACAAGTTTAAAATAAAATAAAAAAGAAATAAGGGAAAAAAGTAAAAAATGTATATAAAAAATAAACAAGAATAATTTAAGACAGAGCATGATGTATTATTCAAAACTTCCTTGCTCTCTATACTTATTCTTCTACCAATATATTTTTTATTCCTTTCCCCTTCTATCCCTCTCCCTCCAAATAAAATAAAATAAAATAAAATAAAATAAAATAAAATAAAATAAAATAAAATAAAATAAAATAAAATAAAATAAAATAAAATAAAATAAAATAAAATAAAATAAAATAAAATAAAATAAAATAAAATAAAATAAAATAAAATAAAATAAAATAAAATAAAATAAAATAAAATAAAATAAAATAAAATAAAATAAAATAAAATAAAATAAAATAAAATAAAATAAAATAAAATAAAATAAAATAAAATAAAATAAAATAAAATAAAATAAAATAAAATAAAATAAAATAAAATAAAATAAAATAAAATAAAATAAAATAAAATAAAATAAAATAAAATAAAGTAAAATAAAATAAGTTGAAATAAAAAAAAAATAAAATAAAAAAAAATTAAATAAAATTAAAAAAAATAAAATAAAATAAAGTAAAATAAAATAAAATATATAATGAAATAAAAAAAAAATAAAATTAAATTAAAAAAAAATTAAATAAAATAAAATAAAATAAAGTAAAATAATATAAAGTAAAATAAAATAAAATAAAACAAGTTTAAAATAAAATAAAAAAGAAATAAGGGAAAAAAGTAAAAAATGTATATAAAAAATAAATAAGAATAATTTAAGACAGAGCATGATGTATTATTCAAAACTTCCAACAACCTTCTCCACTTCCTTGCTCTCTATACTTATTCTTCTACTAATATATTTTTTATTCCCTTCGCCTTCTATCCCTCTCCCTCCAACCTACATACATATAGTTAACGATATATAGGATCAAATTCCTTGAACTTCAATTCTTCAAAAGCCTTCTTTACTATGATAGCTGCTTTGAAAAAAACAAAAATCAAACTATCTACTTAGTTCTTAGTAATATTGCTTATGTTTACACAAAAATACAATAATGTTTAAATAATAAAATTGTATACAAAAACTTAATAAATGATAAGCAATCAATAGTTATTAACGCGCATGCAATTTATCACAGCAAAGCAAATATCCAAGAGTAAATAAACACTTAGACACAGTCACACACACACACACCACACAAACGCCTAATTGCAGTGAAGTTGAACTTGAACAATAATAAAAAAGGGAAAGGAAATATTAAAAGCACAGACAACACGTGTCCCTACGTATCATAAATTACTCACACGTACGCCTTATCGTTTTTGGTTGAGATTGCGCTACATGTTGCAGCAACATAATGGGCAAGCAATGGATACATGCTGATTTCCAGTTTGGCAAAGTCTACACTCGCTCAATAGGTACTCACATGCTCTATGAAATAAAGTTCTCGCTTTTCGTGTCTCTTTCTCTCTCTCTTTCACACTCGATTTCTCTCTAGCCTAGATTTCTCTCCAACTTAACGAATTTTAATAAACTTTTGCGAGCTCAAACTCTCGCTCTCATCATTTTGTTTGCAACTTCTTTTTTGCTCACTGATTTGTTTTTGCTTGTGCATGTGTGTATTTTTTGCCTGCAACACAGGGTGTAACAGATAAGAAAGAATTGGTAAACTCCTCGTTTTACGAGTGTTAGCTTCATACATACACACGCTTATACACACTTGTAGCATACTTTTGGGCTGTCCCAGTCTGTTGTTAAATATTGACAAACTCCTTTGGGACATTTGTCATTCATATCGACATCGATTTGAGATATTTACAGCTGATAGCGCTACCAGCACAAATATATGGAGAGGGTGGGTAAGTAATAAGTTACTCATTAAATACCTCTAATGGTGGTGGCTGAAGTGTTTTGTATTAATATACAAATTTACATACTAATCACATATGTATGTATCTATATAGAAGGTTGAAAGTGAGGTTAAACTGATGTTAAAAAAGTTGACTTAGCACAACCTTTGCTCTACGGTTGAGTATTTGAATGAAAGGTCCGTCAGACGATTTATGCTCCTTTTGACCTTAGTGACGACGAATAGATTTAAGGACAAGTTTTGTGACTATTGTTATTATTATGAGACCTTATTACACCGCGACCATTAGTACGATCTATTGTGCGACCTATCAGCTTATTGCTGTATGAGGAGGCTCTTTATAAATTTGAGCACCTCTGCAGGGTTTACGGATTGAGAGTGACACCACCTAGCTTGCAAACTCTCTTTCTTGCTAACACAATGCATTTACAGAATTTGTAAACCGTCGTTTCATCGTCCAGTAGTTCGCAAAACCGACAAATTGCTGTATCTAACAGATTCAGTTTACTCAGGTGATAACGCAAGCCGCAATGTCCCGTATAATACCCAGTGAGAGTTTTTAGATCCACCCTCCTTAGATTAATGAGTCTGGCCGATGCTCTTTATGAGGGTTCTATAAAGAGTTTGGCCTGCCTCTGTCCTAGGCTGCTAAGCCAATAGTGCCTAAACTGTTTTTTTTTTTTCAGTTGCTTATGGTCGCCCTTACATAGGCCTTGGTGAGCCCACTGAAGGGTTCCGAACCATAAAATGCTGTTAGAACACCGTGTTTTGCAAGGTGGTCCGCCTTTTCACTGCCGTCATGTCCTTCATGCCCTAGGTCCCAACCTAACAAAACTTTGTTTTTGGCCCCCAGACTTTTAAGGACTGTGTCGCACTCATCAACAAGCTTCGAATTTATTTTTTAAGACTGAAAGGCATGTAGGCCTGACCGCCCGACATAATGTAGATTCGCTGAGGGGATAAACCTCTTCGGAGACATTCTCTGCCACAGATTTCTAATGCATGGATTTCGATTTTTTGTAGCAAGTGTGGCTTCCTTCTCTATCAGAATAGGGAAGGCAGGTATTCCCACAAGGGCACTTAAAGCATCAGGTAGGCCCTTTCTAGGCCAGTAGCCCTGCCGGTAGCCTTCTCCTTGGGGGAGGATGTTGAGACAGACGAGTGATCACATATCTATCTTGTCATGATTTTAAATTGTTGTTTCAGATCAAAGGCAGACAAGAGGGGACGGTTATTGAGGGCTAGTTCAGCTTCTGTATATCTACTCTCATTCCTTTTTATTGCCGAAAATCCGGCACCAAACCAGAAACTGCAGCCAGTACATGAAATGGTCCATGGAACCAAAAACCGAAGCCTTACCTTCAACTGCATAACGATCTGGAATTTATGCCGCAGCTGGAACTGTAACCGAGTTTGGAATCGGATTGAAAATAAAACCAGAATCGGAGCTTGAATCAATATCAGAACCAGTTACCAAACCGAAAAAAAGAATAGGCCCCGAAACTGAGAACAAAACAGAATTAAAATGAAACTAGAACCGAAAAAGCACCTGAGAGTAGAGCCGAAACCAAAATACA
>CAXKVI010000113.1:42500-47500 GCA_964058755.1 Campiglossa producta
AATTAAATTAAATTAAATTAAATTAAATTAAATTAAATTAAATTAAATTAAATTAAATTCTAAATTAAATTAAATTAAATTAAATTAAATTAAATTAAATGAAATAAAATAAAAGAAAATAATATAAAATATTGTCCTAGTTAGGATGCTGTTACAAAAACTGGGTATTCAATATAAAAAGGACTCAACCATCATCAAAGAAATACTTTCCTATGCAATCTTAATGCCCAACACAAACGTAATCTTTCCAAAGTAAAGGATACTAACGTAATTTGTATTCCGTAAACGTAAAAGCTGTGTACTTGAAAAGTTTTTGTTTTCGATTTAATTTTTTTCGCACTGCACACATAACATCAAATAAGCGCTAGAGCCCATATGATTTCTTTGGCCTGTTTATTGTTCGCACAGAAGAAATTAACCTTAATGTGCCGACACGTGTCGATAAAAGAGTTTTGCAATTAATTCGGCTGGGAAGTTGAAGTATTGAATGGTTGAAGGCGGTGGCCTGCTGTGGTGGGCGCCACTCACCTTTTCAAACGCATCACCTGCGGCACGCAAGTGTCTGTGAAAGGAAAATCATACCATTCCTATTTGGAAAAGCAGTTGCACGATTAAACAATGACGAAACGTGCCGGCCCAACACCACCACCGTCCATGTGCCACATGCCAGCATAAGAGTAGGACATTTGTTTTCATGTGTTTTTTTTTTGCGTTTAACGGTGTACATGGCTTAAGAAACTCTCCCAACCCCTATACACTGGTATTCCAAACATTAATTTCATTCCATTATTTGTTCAACTTTTTTCTTTGGTTTACCATTTGAATTTTGTTTGCTTTCGTGGTGGTTGGTTCAACCAACTTGGTTGCTGGTGGTTTGGCGTGCCCTTGTTTGCGCAACTATTTATTTGCTTTCGTTTATTCCGTCGAATTGTTTTGGTTTTGTATTGCTTGACTTTTCCTTATCGTTCATCAATACGCATGATTTAGTTAGCACACATTCACGATACGTCCCGGTAGGAAAGATGATTTTTGTTTATTATTTCATTTTATTTTCATTTATTCTATTTAATTTTATGACAAGCTTGATTATTTTATTTTATTTTATTTTATTTTATTTTATTTTATTTTATTTTATTTTATTTTATTTTATTTTATTTTATTTTATTTTATTTTATTTTATTTTATTTTATTTTATTTTATTTTATTTTATTTTATTTTATTTTATTTTATTTTATTTTATTTTATTTTATTTTATTTTATTTTATTTTATTTTATTTTATTTTATTTTATTTTATTTTATTTTATTTTATTTTATTTTATTTTATTTTATTTTATTTTATTTTATTTTATTTTATTTTATTTTATTTTATTTTATTTTATTTTATTTTATTTTATTTTATTTTATTTTATTTTATTTTATTTTATTTTATTTTATTTTATTTTATTTTATTTTATTTTATTTTATTTTATTTTATTTTATTTTATTTTATTTTATTTTATTTTATTTTATTTTATTTTACTTTATTTCATTTTATTTTATATTATTTTATTTTATGTTATTTTATTTTATTTTATTTTATTTTATTTTATTTTATTTTATTTTATTTTATTTTATTTTATTTTATTTTATTTTATTTTATTTTATTTTATTTTATTTTATTTTATTTTATTTTATTTTATTTTATTTTATTTTATTTTATTTTATTTTATTTTATTTTATTTTATTTTATTTTATTTTATTTTATTTTATTTTATTTTATTTTATTTTATTTTATTTTATTTTATTTTATTTTATTTTATTTTATTTTATTTTATTTTATTTTATTTTATTTTATTTTATTTTATTTTATTTTATTTTATTTTATTTTATTCTATTTTATTTTATTTTATTTTATTTTATTTTATTTTTTATTTATATGCATGGCTGCTTGGGCGCCTGCTCTTTGTCATTGTGGTGGCTAAATCGTATCTGCTTTCGACTTCCATCATACCCAATCACAACTGCCCAACTCTATCTTAACCCATATCGGCCAAAATAATATTTGTTTTAATTATTGAGTCTAATTTATTATCTCTTATAAGAGCAACAATTCATCGGAAAGGAAAGCAAGTTAAAATAAACCACGCTCCAGTTTAGTGGGTGCTACGGCTTCGTCACCTGCAACAACACAGAGTCTACTAGGTAGCGCGGATGGATTATTTGGTCCTCATTAAACCCTCAAGGGTTAAGAATTTTTCCACATTAAGCTCGCTCCACACCCACCATCTACGCATAATGCAGTCCGAATACCACCCTACTTTCCTTACTTAATCCAAGCGCATAAATAGACAATAAAAACAATAAATTTTATTTGCATTGTTTGCAAGACCACATCCAATGTGCAACTCGTCCCATAATGCAGTATATCCAAAATTTATACGACACGCACCAAATGGTGAACATTGTAAATACCACTACCTCCCAAGCAAACTTAACATACATACATATATAAATGAAAGCAAAAGAAAAATGGATTGAGGAAACTAATTTCGTTTTGTAACATCATTAGCCCACCCCACAACCAAATTTGGACTGCGATGGTAAGAGGGTGGCAAGCACCCTCATGTTCACTTCAGTGAGCAAATACTTAAAGATAAGGTTTTTTTTCTTTTTTTGTATTTGTGTTATTTGTTTCTGCCGTTCTAAAAACATTTTCAGATATATAGTAGATTGATCTGCAAAGGTCTTATATGTTGTTGTATGTATGTTCATAGACCCGCATGTTTGTGCTTCTCCTGATAATAATAAACAATGTCAATGCGATAGATGATTAATGAAAATGCTGAATTTTTGTATATTTAATTTCAAAGTAAAATCGAACTTGAGGGGTGTTTCTACTGAGAACACTATACACACAAATACACTCCCCCAATTCATATGTATCTGTACATTAGGGTGTCGACTGGGTCTTACCCCCTAAAAAGTTAGGCATTGATGAGAAAATAAATCTTGCAAAAAACTTTTTTCAAAATATTTTTACATAATTTGTAGGTACTACATGGAGTAGCAGAGACAAAGCGAAGACTGGAGTAGGTGGTCCAGTCCTAGGACATGGCAATGTTAATTGGAGCACAATTTTTATATGATAAAGGATTACATTTGGAGTACTCTTTGGATAGGAAATAGATTACCCTCGATTTTTGTAGGGATATAGATACATACAGAAAAAGAGGAAGAAGACAGATGAAATATTTTATTCGTATGGGAGCAACCACGCCCCCTTTTCCTTTATCCCCAGTTTTTTGGAGGTGGTAGGGAACGATCTCATCTAAACCCTCACCAAATTGCAGTGGTCTAACCTAAATACTTCCAGAGATATGAACTATGAAGTATTTCATTCATATGGGAGGTGCCACGCCCCTTTTTTCTTTATCCCTTTGTATACTCTTTGAATAGGAAATAGATTACCCTCGATTTTTGCAGGGATATAGATATAGAAAAAGAGAAAGAAGATAGATGAAATATTTTATTCGTATGGGAGTAACCACGCCGCCTTTTTCTTTATCCCCAGTTTTTTTGGAGGTGGTAGGGAACGATCTCATATAAACCCTCACCAAATTGCAGTGGTCTAACCTAAATACTTCCAGAGATATAGACTATGAAGTATTTCATTCATATGGGAGGTGCCACGCCCCTTTTTTCTTTATCCCCAGATTTTTGGAAGTTATAGGGATTAATCTCATCTAAATCCTCACCAAATTTCAGTGGTCTCATGCTATGGATACACACACGGAGATTATCTCCAATAAATCTTCTTTAATCAGATCCAAATTTTACCCTGATACCCACAAAATTTAAGATTAACAGCATTGAGAATTACTACTGTGGTTGTTATTGCACCATATTCTTACCTACGTCAGCGACATCTAGTTGTCGAAAGTCGGATCTTAGAAACCAGCGCGACGCCTATCTGTCAGCTACCCTTAATTTCCTAGTGTTTCTTGGTGTTGTTGTCTATTTATGTACAGAGTGTTGCAAATTTTTTAAAACTGCTCAAATCTTCTTAATTTTTGGGAGTTTATAATGAAGATTATGCTCAAGTTAACTCCCAAAAGCGCAGTTAATTCGGAATTTGCGCTATTGTATCAGCCGTATAACCTAAATACTTCCCGATATATGGACTATGAAGTATTTCATTCAAATGGGAGGTGGCTCGCCCCTTTTTTCTTTATCCCCAGTTTTTTGGAGGTGATAGGGAAAATCCTCACCAAATTTCAGTGGTCTAACCTAAATATTTTCAAGTAGGGTTGCCACCTCACGGCAGCATATTTGTACATATATCCGGACTATTTCGGAAACCGCTTGACCGATTTGGATGAAATTTGGCATATAGATAGTATGATTGATTCTAAGACTATTTCAATTTTTTAAATTATGGAGTTAGATATGCCTATATAGGTATCAAATGAAAGGTATTTTCGCCGACATACCAACTAAAATATTTTCAAGTAGGGTATTGTATATTTTTGGGATCATATTTGGATTAATTTAGGATCATTTGGAATAATTTTGGGGCTATTTTGAGATCATTTTGGTTTCAAAAAGTGTACCGACAGCAACCGTTCAGGCGAAAAAGGGTACAGCTCTTTTCTTTAAAGGATATTATTAAGGAAAATGAAACAGGTCGTAGCAGATTCATCCTAAAGTTTAGGACCTAGACTAAAAAAATTTTTTGATAGAAACTCCAAGCGTCGAGCTTTCAATTATGCGCAATGGTATTGGCTTATTTCTAGCATGTAGCCATGCTAGTAATACCCGTTACCAATCTTTATCCTTTGGTAAACTATATATTCCGAAGCGACAGCAATAAAACCACCGCGGCATGATAAAATGACCAAAATACGAACGGTAATAGCTGCTAAATGAATACACATAAATGCACAAGGCCAATGCACTATCGAAATGTCGACTACATATGCAGATATATCATACCTGTGTGTGTGTGTGTGTGTACCCTTAT
>CAXKVI010000113.1:52500-54264 GCA_964058755.1 Campiglossa producta
AGGAGAGACCATCCTGGAGTAATTGTTCACGGGGGCTTTTTCAGAATACTTAATTGGTTTCTCACCCTTTAAACGGGAGCAGCCGTTCGACAGAGAGATACAGTAGCTTCGTCGTTTCGTTTCTTGTAAAGATTTATTTGGTTCTGTCTTTTTTTTTTTTTTTTGTTTTATTTTTTTTTTTTGTTTTATTTATTTTTTTTTTTGTTTTATTAATTTTTTTTTATGATTTAACGTTAGTGGCGTCATTATGCTTATTCTAACTGTAGTCTTTTAAATATTATAATTTCATTGTAAATAATGTTATTAAAATATTACCCAATGTGAATTTGTAAAAATTTGTTTAACAAACAAATTTCCATCATATCCCACTGATGTTATGATGATACAAAATGCGGTTTGACGCTATGAAATTGGCTTAAATGCGACGCATTAAAATTAAGCATAATGCGGAAAATGGCAAAATGATGTACAAAAAAAAAAAATCATATAAGAAAAAACAAAAACAAAAAAAACGCGTAGAAGTGGGTTGAGCTTAACCCCAGCAAACCGAATATTAACATAAATTTCATATTTTACACATGTAAATAAGTTATATACACATATCTAAAACATACATACATATTGCATACATACATAGGTCTGCATCCATTCAGTTTGGCGCATACGACGCGCTCTCAGAAATGCGCTGCAATGAAAAATATAAAAATTTTGCAGGGCAAAAAAATTTATTTCTTGTAAAAAAGCTGGCGCATATCCCAGTTTGCTGATTGATGCGAAGAAAGCACTGACTAACGAACTCAGAACCTGGTTTCCTTGTCAAATGCCAATCTCACCAGAAGAAAAAAAGTGGTTTACTACAATTATGTTCTGAGTGTAAATAAATAAAATAAAATAAAAACGATAAAATATCGTAAAAAAAAAAACACACATTGTACACACGGCGGCCGCCGTGGTGTAGCGGTTAAGTGTTCGGCCTTCTACACCAAGTCGTGGCGGTTCGATGCCCGGCAAAAGTAACATCAAAAATTATTTAGAAAAATAATTTTTCTAAAAACGGGGTCGCCCCTCGGCAGTAGTTTGGCAAACTCTCCGGGTGTATTTCTGCCATGAGAAGCTTCTCAGCAAAAAATTCATTTGCTTTGCAAGTGCCGTTCGGAGTCGGCAAAAAACTGTAGGTCCCGCCAACTTGTAGGAAAAACTCTAAAGCAACACACCACAAGTTGGAAAGAGAAGCTTGGCTAAAAATCTCGTTAGAGGTTATCATAACCTGTTGGTATATCGCCGCCATTAGTTTTTTTTTTATTTTTTTTTTATTTTTTTTTATTTTTTTTTTTATTTTATTTTTTTTTATTATTATATTTTTTTTTTATTTTATTTTTTTTTTATTTTATTTTATTTTTTTTATTTTTTTATTTTATTTTATTTTTTTTATTTTACTTTATTTTATTTTATTTTATTTTATTTTTATTTTATTTTATTTTATTTTATTTTATTTTATTTTATTTTATTTTATTTTATTTTATTTTATTTTATTTTATTTTATTTTATTTTATTTTATTTTATTTTATTTTATTTTATTTTATTTTATTTTATTTTATTTATTTTATTTTATTTTATTTTATTTTATTTTATTTTATTTTATTTTATTTTATTTTATTTTATTTTATTTTATTTTATTTTATTTTATTTTATTTTATTTTATTTTATTTTATTTATTTTATTTTATTTTATTTATTTTATTTTATTTTATTTTATTTTATTTTA
>CAXKVI010000113.1:61964-66964 GCA_964058755.1 Campiglossa producta
AAACTGAAAAGAAAAATGGCAATGTTTGTCGATGTGTTGTTGTAGCTGATACAATATTTGCTTTACCTTTTTTATATATATAATTTTAAATCTACAGCAACACAAGCGCAAAGTAAAAGATATGCGCGTGTCACATAAATGTCCATGAATACGTGCGCGTGCATGCACTGGAAAATTTGATTTTTCGGAAAAAGGTTAAATAAACTTGAATTAGCGCAAAAGTTTATTTGATTTAATTTGAAAAGTTAATTGAATACAGGGACAGTTTCTTGAAAAGTGAGGAAAATTTTAAAAAATATTTCAAGTAATGGACATTTTACTTAGTAAGAAACTTTCAACAAGTCGAGGTAATTGTCGGGAAAATATGTATGTACACTAATTGGATTGGATTTTAAAAAGAAATATATTAAAGTTCTTAACAAAAAAAAAGGTATGTAGCGAAAAAATTAGCACCGATATATTTTTCTTTACTATCTGCACTTCTCTTATCAGTACACAGGGAGAACTTGCGAAACAATCCATTTTCTCATCATCATCTTTTATCAAAGTATCTCATCATATTTCGTGCTTCTACTCTTTATGACGCGTTTCACTCACTATGCTAGTACAAATAATTTATTTCAGGCACGTTCTCTGCAAAGTGTCGAATTAAAACTGAATTATCATCACTAAAATAAAGACTTTAACACAAATAAGTAGCAGCAAATACAAACAAAAACCATTTATAAAAACAAAAAGCATCATCATTATTAGCACAAGCACAACACATTAGAAGCATTCCACGTGTTATCGACGACAATTGAAAGTTTTTCGAACACGTAATATATACGTACATATGTCGCCCACAATTAGTAAGCACCCAAGTGGTGGACCCCCATCACTTCTGTATCAATATTAATAAAGGAATGAGGGGAATGAAGAGAAGCAGGAAGGGAGATAGTGTGAAGGCGAATAAAGATAGGAAGAAGAGTTGTAAAAATGGTTCTAAATAGCGCTTAGGTGGCAACCCTAAGTGGCAACCCGGCGTAAAATTGTCATATTTACAATATGGCCAAAAATACCTTTCATTCGATACCTACATATTGGCATATCTAGGTCTATATTTAAAAAAATTGGGATAGGTGGCAACCCTGTCAACCGCGACAACACCCATGTATATAATCGTAGAATGAATCAAATTGTCTATGTGCTAAATTTTATTCAAATCGGTCAAGCAGTTCCCGAGATATACGAACAAATAAATAAATTGCGGTTAGGTGGCAACCCTAAGTTGCAACCCTGCTCCAAATTATCATATTTGGAATACGATAGAAAATACCTTTCATTTGATACCGATATTGGCATATCTAGCCCTATATTTGAAAAAATTGGGATAGGTGGCAACCCTGTAAACCACCCATGAGTTCTGCTCGGCCTAACTATTACAATTTGTGCAATGTTAGCTAGATCCTAGAATTTCACCACCTATTTGATTAGCACAGCTAAACATCGTGACGAAATTTGTCTACGCTGAAAGTCTGCAACATACGCCTAAAAGTCGGTTACAATTTCTATTTCTGTTGCAACAACAGCTATTTTCTCAAATTTTACTCTCAATCAAAACTTCATATCGCCGCTTAAGAAGTTTACTTCAAAAATCAACTCAATAAAAAGAAAATAAAAGAAAGACAATTAAATATAAAAGAAATAAAAAAAATTTAAATAAATAAAATAAAAAAAAAAATAAAATATAAATTGAGAAAAAAATAAAAAAAGCTAATAAATATTAAAAAAAGTAGATGTATAGTTATTCTGTCAGCTTTTGTGTATTCAAACAACTGTACGAAATTAGGTTTTCTTTACGTTATCTTATATGATGTCAGGCCTTGTTGTAAATGATCAACAACGGGCACTGTAAATATTGTCTGATTGGACACTGTTTCGTTCACTGTCAAGTCTACCCGTTTCCTTTCAATTTCCTACCCGTATTTCCTTAAATCTTTCTTCCACCTGTTTGCCTTTCACTTTCCATACACCTTTCCCTTACCCTGTCCCTGTGTTTTTTCTTTCACTTTACTTCTCCCATTTTCCTTCCCTTCACCTTTATCTTTCTCTTAGCTTTCCCCGGACCTTTCCATTCCTCTTTTCCTCTCCCCTCTCCCATCCCTTTTCTTTCGTTTACTTTTCCAAATTGCCTCATTATTTTTCGGTTTCCAGTATCTATATCTTAAATCTCCGTTCTTATGTTTTAAATTGGTTAATTCGCTATCCCTGAATCTCTCCATCGGCTCCTAATTGCGGTCATATCAGTTTTTTTTACTAGCCTGTGTACAATAGCAACAACAAACCCTACTACAATCTTTTGCTCAAGTAGGCGGTCCTACATAAGTCTCTTCTTGGTATCAGCAAACTTTTATTAAAAGCTCATTAGAGCTACTTTCGTAACCAATGCCACGCTTGTTTACTCTCTACTCACTCACTCCCTATTAAGCTTCATGCAAATTTCGACAAACTTTAAGTCTTTCCGAAATATTTTATCCATCGATTTGAAATTTGTTATTGTTGTTGTTGATAGTAAATGAAGGTCTTTCGAAAATTATGTGAGCAACAATGAAATATAATTTCAATTTGTGATTGTATGTGTGACTGTGTGGCTGTACTCGTGCATGAATCTATACTAACAACCATATTGGTTCAAGTGTAAAAAAGGATCACTTGTGATCTGATTTGTATGCATATATGCATGTGACACGTGCGCATCATTAGTGTATGGTGTTACACAACACTTACACTCACTATCATACTAATGATTTTCATGACATACACAGAGAGTAGCAGATTGTATTTTATTTAAGTAACTGTAATAGTTACTGATTACACAATGTTGATTAGTGCGGTTGAGTTTTAGTTCAGGTAAGTTTCTTTGTGGCTTTAAACAAAACTACTTAAAATTGTAAATAAATATGTTTTCCATACCAGTAAGATGAGGGTAATAAATGAAAATGGATATCAAAGTTCATGAAGGAGAGGTGCACGACTAGGGCATGCCAAAGTTTTATTCTGGGTAGGTATGGTGAATGTAAGGGTAAAGAAAAATTGAAAAGGAAACCCAGCCCAGAAAACGGAAGCAGGAATACAAATGGGAAAGGGGAAGGAAAAGTCCAAGGATAGGGAAAAATAAACATTTATTATTATTCAAGTTCATTTAATTTCAATTTATTTTGCTTTTTAAATCATTTTTGAAGTTAACTTGTAACGTGGCGTTACAATTGCACGACCCCCACTGTAACTAACTCCAATAGCGCCTGAAAGCATGCTATAACTGTGCGACACGCTAATCAGCTGATCCATAGCAACAGCTGATACATAGCAACAATGACGTGGCGATCACCAGCAACCAACAGAAATGTTTCAACAACACAACATGGCAAGTGGTGGAATTCTCGACAGCTCTATAACCACCCCCGTTTAAAAAGGAGTTTTTGTGCAAAACAAAATCATTCACTCTAGGTGAGTCAGCGGCAGCCGTTGCCTTTTGGGCTTTCTCGCTCCGCTGGCTAGCCAAGTGGAACTGTCGTGCCGCTTGGGCAGCGTATTGACGCTCCACTTGGCTCTGGCCTTGGCTGTGGGACGGGTTGTGGGTTGACGGGGAGCAGTTGTTGACGCCTTAAGGCTGTGTGTGTGTGTTCGATTTTAATACACAAATAGCGTTGTTGTTGTTGTTGTAGCGAGGTGTAGCCCTGCCTAAATGTCAGACAGGGTCACCCCGAGTGTATTGCTCTTGGCCGGGTCGATATAAGAAAACGACCCGGGTCGTTTCGGCACGATGGGTACAGCACAAGTTCTGGTACAGTTCTCGTAGAACCGGCAATACAAGAAACTAGCCGTGTAGGCCATGTAGGTCATTTAGCGTTACCCAGGGTGCACCAACTGGGAGGCGACCTACTTTTACACAAATAGCGTGTTATTATTTAGTAGGGGTTAGTGGGACCCCTGCTGACCTTGGACACACTGAGTTTACCTCAGCCTTCGACAAAACCCACCTCATAAACTTCTTAGGCGGCGATATCAAGTTTTGATTTAGAGTAAAATATGAGAATATGGCTGATGATGCGACGGAAATTATGCAACGGAAATAGAAATTGTAGCCGAATTTCAGGAGTATCTTGCAGACTTTCAGGCGTAGGCGATTTTCACCACGATGTTTAGCTGTGCAAATCAAATAGGAGGTGAAATTCTAGGATCTAGCTAACATTGCACAAATTGTAATAGTTAGGCCGAGCAGAATTCATGGGTGTTGCCACTTATGGCGGTTTACAGGGTTGCCAGGTATTCCATTCTTTATAGAGTAAGATATGCCAATATGGGTATCAAATGAAAATTATTTTCGACCGTATTCCAAATAAGATAATTTCAAGCAGGGTTGTCACTTATGGTTGCCACCTAACCGCAATTTACTTATTTTTACGTATATCTCGGGAATTGCTTGACCGCTTTGGATAAAATTTGACATATAGACAACTTGATTCATTTTAGGATTATATAAATGGGTGTTGCCACTTTGGGCACTTTACAAGGTTGCCACCTATCCCCATTTTTTTTAATATAGAGCTAGGTATGCCAATATAGGTATCAAATCAAAGGTATTTGCGGCCGTATTCCAAATATGACGATTTCACGCAGGGTTGCCACTCAGGGTTGCCACCTAACCGCAATTTAAGAAAAACAAATGGGCACCTCTTTTTAGATTTATTGTGGAATACGGGTGTGAGACTTGCTCCCTTTAGAGAATGTCTCAAACGTATCTTCACTTTTTAGCCGACAATTTCGCCTTTTCTTTTCATTCTATTTACTTATTTAACATTTCAACTTTTCCACCCATTGCCTTTGCCACCATACTTACGCTGTCTCTTTTTAACTACCATCAACATTGAAGAAAATTCAACATTAATAATAATAACAACAACAACATCATTATCACTAACTAAGCATTCATGTATAGTGTCATAAATGTTATTGTT
>CAXKVI010000113.1:71964-74464 GCA_964058755.1 Campiglossa producta
AGGGCATAAATGCGTCTAGACCTTTTAAGATCCCATTTTGGCCAGGTTTGTTTCGATATCCGACACCCTGGGGATTGCAGCCATCTTTCGTTGGCTTGACGGAGTGTGTGCTCCTTCAGCATTAGTTTGCATGTGGCAAACGGCATACCTAAGCGCTCTTTATCCTGAAGAACCTGCTTGGTCGTGCCCTGCCTGGCAAGCTCGTCTGCCTTACAGTTTCCCTCAATGTCCCTATGTCCCGGGACCCATATGAGGTTTACGCGGTTCTGTTGGGCCATCTCCTGAAGAGATCGACGACAGCTGAGCGTCAGTTCAGAGTTGAACGTGTATGAGCCAAGGGATTTGATTGCCGCCTGGCTATCGCTGAAAATAGTGATATCTCCTCCGATAACACGTTTGCTTAACCAGGCCGCGGCGTCCCGGATTGCCGAGACTTCCGCCTGGAAGACGCTACAATGATCAGGTAGTCTGAAGGAGAGTTCAAGGTCCAAATCCCTTGAATAAACCCCTCCTCCAACTCTGCCGTCCAACTTCGAGCCGTCGGTGTATATGGAAGTGCCACCATTTGTTTCGGGACACCAATCCGTCCTCTCCCAGTCTTCTCTGCTGGGAATGTTTATTTTGAAGCAGCTATCCCCGACTGTAGTGGTCGCACAACGATCTGTGCTTAGAGGGAGAAAGCTGTAAGATTCCAGAATACTGGAGTGTCCAATAGTACCCGCACCCCAACTGGAGGTTTCTCTTAGGCGCAGAGCTGATGCCGCCGCTGACCGAAACCCTTCCAGATCAAGTGGCAAAATGCCCAGAATGGCCTGGAGGGCTTCGTTGGGCGTTGTCCTTAGCGCACCGCTTATACAGATCATATTGGATCTATGGACTTTCCGCAACAGATTCAGGTATGTTGTCTTGCTCAGTGCCGGCCACCATACGACGACTCCATACAGCATGATTGGGCGAATGATGGCCGTGTAGATCCAACTGCATACTCTAGGGCTGAGCCCCCATTTTTTGCCAATGGCTCTTTTGCATGTGTAAAGAGCGATGCAAGCTTTCTTCTGGCGCTGAAGAACATTCTCCTTCCAATTCAGTTTCCTGTCCAGAACTATGCCTAGAAACTTGGCCTTATCCGACAAGCCCAGGCGCGTGCCATCTAGTTCTGGTAGGCTTAGTGGCGGTATTTTGTACCGGTTGGTGAAGAGGACAAGTTCCACTTTCCCCGGGTTGATACTAAGTCCGCAGCGAGAGGACCACCTCGAAACCTCTCGCAGTGCTACTTGCATCAGGTCACACAGAGTTTGTGGGAACTTGCCTCTGAATGCAATAGCTAAATCGTCTGCGTATGCCACTATCTTCCCGCCCCCCCAGCTTGTGTCACGTAGCAACGAGTTGACTGTGAGGTTCCATAAAAGCGGGGAAAGAACACCACCCTGGGGCGTTCCCCTTGTGACATAGCGTGATAGCTCGACCGTACCAAGTGAAGAAGCTATTTTCCTTCCTCTTAGAAGTTGGTCAATTAAACCAGTTAGAGGTCTATCTACGCCCAGATTAGTTAGAGCGGAGTTGATCGCCTCCGGGCTTATATTGTTGAAAGCCCCCTCAATATCTAAGAAGGCCACGAGACAGTAGTCCTTTTCACACAGCGATTTCTCAATGACAGATACTAGGCTGTGCAGAGCAGTTTCTGTTGATTTACTCTTGGTGTATGCATGCTGATAGCTAGAGATAAGGTTGCTATCAATAGTCGTTGAAAGGTAGTCGCTTAGTATCCTCTCAAAGGTTTTGAGTACAAAGGACGAGAGACTGATCGGTCTGTAATCTTTTGGCTCGTAGTGGGATGCCTTCCCAGCCTTAGGGATAAACACTACCGTGGCGCTTCTCCAGGAGCCCGGAATGTGGTTGAGAGCCAGGCAGGCTGTGAAGAGAAATACCAGCCATTTAGCTGATGTCTCCAACGTGTTTATAAGTTGCGCGGGGATAATCCCGTCCGGCCCGGCAGCCTTATACGGTTCAAAGCTCTTAACTGCCCACCTTACTCTTTCCTCAGTGATGGGTATATTTACTGCCAGGTTTGTTGCAGGTGCTAGTGGTGCATCATGCAGATTCCCCGGAAAATGTGTATTCAAGAGCAGCTCAAGGGTTTCCTCTTCCGTGCTGGTCCAGGATCCGTCAGGCTTTCGCAAATAGCTGATGGTTGTTTGACTTTTCGAGAGGACTCGTCTAAGTCTCGCTGTGTCGTCGACCTTTTCGACGCCAGTGCAGAAATTTCTCCACGAGGTTCTCTTCGCCTGTCTCAGAGCTTTTTTGTAGGCCCTTAGTTTAGCTTTATATTCATGCCAATGAGGCTCAGAGCCGAAGCTCTTGGCCTTGTTAAATTGTTTCCGGCATGATATTCGGAGCGAGTCCAAATCGTAGGACCACCAATGTGGCCTGTGTTTACCGCGTGGTTTTGGCACTGGACAAGCCTGTCCTAGAGCATTTGAAAGCGCCGATGTAAATGTAG
>CAXKVI010000113.1:79464-89464 GCA_964058755.1 Campiglossa producta
TGTGTCAAATTTCAAGTCTCCAGCTTACCAACGGAAATTATGCAATGGAAATTATGCAACGGAAATAAAAATTGTAGCCGAAGTTCAGGCGTAGGCGATTTTCACCACGATGTTTATCTGTGCAAATCAAATAGAAGGTGAAATTCTAGGATCTAGCTAATATTGCACAAATTGTAATAGTTAGACCGAGCAGAACTCATGGGTGTTGGCACTTATTAGGTTTACAGGGTTGCCACCTATCCCAACTTTTTTTTAAATATAGAGTTTAAATTAGAGTTAGATATGCCAACATGGGTATCAAATGAAAAGTATTTTCGACGGTATTCCAAATAAGGTAATTTCAGGCAGGGTTGCCACTTAGGGTTGCCACCTAGGGTTGCCACCTAACCGAAACAATTAACTTATTTTTTCGTATATCTTGGAAATTGCTTTACCGCTTTGTATAAAATTTGGCATATAGACAACTTGATTCATTCTAAGATTATATAAATGGGTGTTGCCACTTAGAGCGATTTACAGGGATGCCACATAATCCAATTTTTTTTTTAAATATGGAACTAGATGTGCCAATATGGGTTTCAAATGGGAGGTATTTTCGACCGTATTCCAAATATGATAATTTCAAGCAGGGTTGCCACTTGGGGTTGCCACCTAACCACAATTTATATATTTTTTCGTATATCTCGGGAACTGCTTGAACGATTTGGATAAAATTTGACAAATGGATAATTTGATTCATTCTTAGATTATATAAATGGGTGTTGCAACTTATAGCGGTTTACAGGGTTGCCACATATCCCTATTTTTTAATATAGATATGCCAATATGGGTATCAAATTAACGGTATTTTCGGCCGTATTCCAAATATGACAATTTCAAGCAGGGTTGCCACTGAGGGTTGCCACCTAACCGCAATTTACAACCCCTTTTACAACTCTCCTTCTTATCTTTCTTCGCCTTGACAGTATCTCCCTCCCTTTTTCTCTTCATTCTCCTCTTTCCTTCTACCACTCCCGCGTTCATCAATATCCCATTCGTATTGGCCCCTGTTAAGTTAGGCATCATTCTACCCAAGTACCGAATTTGCAGGAAAACGCACCATTTATAAGATATTTTCGAATTGATCGGTTCCCTGGTCCACTTTCCGGAAGTGAGAAATTATGAATCTAAACCATTCTCAAATAAACCTTATTCATATTTCATTATTTCTGAATTTAAGAAGTTAACTTCTTTTTTTTAAAGAATAGCAGCTACTAAAATTATTAAGAAAAGAGTTTTGCGGAAATTGAATTTTTTTCAAAAGCTTCCCTCACCAAAAATTTCATCGAATCAAAAGATAGTAAAATTAAAAAAAAATTGTCACACACAAAAGCTATCCACTCTTCCCCATCTGCTGTCAAGCATAGCTCACTTCATTACCTGTCATTTCCTTCCGCTACATCTGTCACCATTTATCCAATTGTCTTTATTATAACTCATTATATACGTCACAGCGCCAGCATAATTTTTTGTTTACTTTGTTTCCTTTGATATTTTATCTTGTAGCCATACGACCGTCTACCGTCTCCCCACTAATTATATCTTGATTGTAGCATTAAATAAAAGCGATACTATTCCGCCTCCTCTATTTTCATAATCACATCTTTACCTCATAACTTTCATCATTCGACACTCAACTAATACAATCAAATTTATTACTCGCACTTTATCCAACCGGTTTTTGTTGCTGTTTTATGCCAATTTATTTAAAAGTTCGCGTTTTGTTCTTTTTCTTAAACTTCTTGTTTTTTCTTTACCATAAGTTTAGTTTGGGTTTTTGCTCGCATTTTTTCAACGCCTTTGTCTCTTCTTCTTCGTTTTTTTTTGTCGCTTCTTTTCGTTTACTAAACTGTCGACACTTTGTCAAAATGAAGGCCAATGGCATAAATTGACTATTTTTTCTGTTGACATTTTTGAGAAAATTTATGTGCGCATTATGTCAGTGAAATTTTTGCTGATTATGGTAGCATTGAAATGACGTGCGAAAGCAGCTGTCACGAAGTAAGGTAATCGTGTAAGTGTAGCGTGTGATTTTATTGTACACTACAAAAAAAAAGTGTAGATGCCTTCAAAATGTAAGTTTAGTAGAAGTTAACTTCTTACCTTTATATACTTTATATATTACCTTTAATAGAAGTTAACTTCTTACCTTAAAAATAATTAGTACCTGGATGAGCGACCTTGCGCGGTGCTATTGATTTAGCGCTAACTTTACCTACCCAAAATGATGCCAAAATGACCCTAAAATAACCCCAAAATAATCCTAAAATGATCCCAAAACGACCCCAAAATTATCCCATAATGACCCTAAAATGACCTCAAAATGATCCAAAAATTATTCCAAAATTACCCCAAAAATTATCCAAGATGACGCTAAAATAATCACAAAATAATCCCAAAATTGAACCAAAAGTGATCCCAAAATGACCCCAAAATTATACGAAAATGACCACAAAATTGTCCCAAATTAATCCAAAATTGAAGCCAAAAGTGATCCCAAAATGACCCCAAAATTATACGAAAATGACCACAAAATTGTCCCAAATTAATCCAAAATTGAAGCCAAAATGATTTCAAAATATCCCCAAAATTATCCCAAAGTGAACCATAAATGATCCCAAAATGATCCTAAAATAATCCAAATATGATCCCAAAAATATACAATACAAATACATAACGGTAAATGGTAACCCTGGGCGGCAACACTACTTGAAAATATTTTAGTTGGTATGTCGGCAAAAATACCATTCATTTGATACCCATATTGGCATATCTCACTCTATAATTTAAAAAAAGAAAAAACTAGATAGGTGGCAACCCTGTACACCCTCCAAGTGGCAACAACCACGTGGATATCTTAAAATCAATCATACTACCTATATGCCAAATTTCATCCAAATCGGTGAAGCTGTTCCCGAGATAGTACCGGATATACAAATATACAAATATACTTCGGTAAGGTGGCAACCCTAATTGAAAATATTTTAGTTGGCATGTCAAATAAAAATTAAAAAAATTGGGCTAGGTGGCAACCCTATTAACCGCCCCAGCTGGCAACCTCCAAGTGGATCTATCTTAATCCGTTTCCGAGATATTGGGTGATAAACGAATAAATAAATAAAATGGGGTTAGGCGGCAACCCTAGGCTTCAACCATGCCTAAAAATACCTTAGTTGGAGTGTGACCAAAAATAGCTTCAATTTGATACCTATATTGGCATATCTTGCTAAATAATACAAACAATTGTAAATAGGTGGTAACCCTGTAAACCGCCCGAAGTGGCAACACACAAGTAGAAAGCCTTAGAATAAATCATACTATTAATATGCCAAATTTGATCCAAATCGCTTTGTTGCCACTATTCATTGCCTCAAGTCCGAACACTGTTGCCACTATTTTTTTTCCAATCAAACTTCACTCTCCATAAAAACTTTGCATCGCCTCCTAAGAAGTTAACTGCAAAAGTGCTACCATCTGACAAATTTAAACACAAAATTCTTTACAGTGTCTAGCTATGAACGAAATTAGTAATGCTTGAGTGCACGATCCACTATAACCACCGCCAACACCGCAAGCGTCCAGTCAAGACAAGTTTCACACGATAAAAAATTTTTAGCAACGTCAAAATCCAATTGTGGCATACAGAGTCTTACCGCATATTTGCGCTTGACTGCCTGCAACACAGCTACACAGACAAGCAGACGCAAATAAACGCTAACCACTACACTAATAGATGCTTTGATGCTTTTAGCTAGCTGTCAGCGTATACCGTTAGACACCTGCTGTCAAATAATGGCCTTCAACTCACAGATGTTCATATCTACATACATACAAAAGTTATATGTATGTATGTGTGTATAAGAGGCTTGACACATGATGAATCTCTGCCAAAATGAGATGCGTGCTTTGTGACATATTGCCAGCTTTAGGCTCAATTTTCATTTTTTTTTCTTTTTCTTTTTTCGTTCACAAAGTGACGACGCGCCCTGAAATATGCTTTTTTTTGGTTATTACGTTGTCATTGAAGAATGTGGTTACATGGCAGTGGTAACTTCACTATAAACTTCGTTTATATTACTAACTTGACTGTTACTGCCGCCATTCTCGCTCTATTACCAAAAAGCAAGTGCAGTGATGGATACTGCGTCATGCGACAACTTCAATGTGCTAAGCATAGCTCAAATGGCATAACATTTATATAGATTAGCTATAATAACGTCAGCATAAGAGGTGCATCTGATGTTCATAAACTCTCTTAAAGTGACTGGCTTGGCCTTTTCGACGTTACCGTAAACTTTAGTGTACTCTAGAACTCATCTGTAAATACAATTGGCTTGTTTTTATAAAAAGTTTTACTTACAAATTAGTTTCAGTGTACAAATAAGTCTGCTTCAACTGGTTCTCGAGATAATGGTGGATCTGAAAAATATATCTTATAACTTTAAACGAGCTTAACTTGTATATTTGTATATCCGGACTATCTCGGGAACCGCTTGACCGATTTGGATAAAATTTTGAATATATATAGTTGGATTGATTCTAAGACTATCCACTTGGGGGTTGCCACCTATCTCATTTTTTTTTGTAGAAAGATACGCCAATATGGGCATCAAATGAAAGGTATTTTCAGCGACATGCCAACTAAAATATTTTCAAGTAGGGTTGCCACCTAGGGTTGCCACCTTACCGAAACATATTTGTATATCCGGCTTCACCTTTTTGGATGAAATTGGGCAAATAGATGGTATGATTGATTATAAAAATATCCACTTGAGGGTTGCCACTTGTAGCGGTTTACAGGGTTGCCACTTATTTAAATTTTTTAAATAATGGGGAAAGATATGCCAATATGGGCATCAAATGAAAGGCATTTTCAGCGGCATGACAACTAAAATATTTTCAAGTAGGGTTGCCACCTAGGGTTGCCACCATACCGCATTATATTTGTATATCTGGTGCTATATGGAGAACCGCCAGACCGATTGGAATGAAATTTGGCATAAAGATAGTATTATTGATTCTAAGACTATCCACTTGAGGGTTGCCACCTGGGGCGGTGTATAGGGTTGCCACCTATTTAATTTTTTTTAAATAATGGAGCAAGATATGGCAATATGGGTATCAAATGAAAGGTATTTTTGGCGACATACCAAGTAAAATATTTTCAAGTAGGGTTGCCATCTAAGTTTGCCACCTTACCGCATTATATTTGTATATCCGGACTATCTCGGGAACCGCTTTACCGATTGGGATGAAACTTGGCATAAAGATAGTATTATTTATTCTAACACTATCCACTTGGGGGTTGCCACTTGAAGGGTTTACAGGGTTACCACCTATCTCAATTTTTTTAAGTAATGGAGCAAGATCTGCCAATATGGATATCAAATGAAAGGTATTTTCAGCGACATGACAACTAAAATATTTTCAAGTAGGGTTGCCACCTAGGGTTGCCACCTTATCAAAGTATATTTGTATATCCTGTACTATACTGGGAACAGTTTCACCGATTTGGTGAAATTTGCCATATAGGTAGTATGATTGATTATAAGACTAACCACTTGGGGGTTGCCACTTGGGGGTGTACAGGTTTGCCACCTATTTAATTTTGTTTAAATTATGGAGTGAGATATGCCAATATGCATATCGAATGAAAGGTATTTTCGCCGACATACCAACTAAAATTTTTTCAAGCAGCGTTGCCGCCCAGGGTTACCATTTTTCCGTTTTTTATTTGTATTGTATATTTTTGGGGTCATATTTGGATTATTTTATGATCTCTTTGGGTTCAATTTTGTATGAATTTGGGAGAATTTTGGGGTAATTTTCGGATCATTTTGGAGTCATTTTGGGATCATTTTTGGATCATTTTGGGATAATTTTTGGGTCATTTTGGGAACATTTGAGGGTCTTTTTGAGGTCTTGGGATTATTTTAGGACTATTTTGGGAACATATTTGAATAATTTTGGGATCATTTTAGGGTCTTTTGGCAATAATTTTGGGATCATTTTAGGGTAATTTGTGGTTCATTTTGGGATCAGTTTCGGTTCATTTTTGGGTCGTTTTGCGTTCAATTTCTTATCATTTTGGGAACGTTTAAGGGTCTTTTTGGGACCATTTTAGGATTATTTTTGGGTCATTTTGGGATCATTTTGGGACCGTTTTGGAATATGGATAATTTTGGGAAAATTTTGGGATCATTGTTGGATCTTTTTGGGGTCATTTTAGAATCATTTTCGCAGCATTTTGGGATCCTTTGGGGTCGTTTTGGGATAATTTTGGTGTAAATTTTTGGATAGCTTTGGGGTAGTTTTGGATCATTTTTGGGTCATTTTGACAAGGTGTGTCAATATGGGCTCGGTCAACCAGGTACTATAATACTATTCGATTAAATTTAGCCATAACCAATACATTCAATTGGTTTAACACTTAAGTTACTAGAAAAAATAGTACAAAGAGACCCTCCTTTATCTTAACAAGGACGAAAAACTCTCTCACACTTCAGATATTTACATTTCATAAGAAAATCCTACGCTCGTCGTAACTACTTTTATAGCTCGTATGCCACATAGTTGAGTGATATTATGTGCGCTTTTGGCAGCATAAAATGGGTAAAAAATCACACAAAAATACAAACAAACCATTCCTACAAAGCTGAGCGGATAACTTCAAATGACTGCTTTATGTAAATCCTAGGGATATCGTTTTGCAAATTGAATTTTTTTCTTAAGGATTTACCATTTCGATTTTCGTTTTTACTCAAGTTGTTTTTTCTTTTATTATACTTTTTTCTTTTCCGTTTTTCACTAACTGTTAAGCATTCTAACATTTTAAGCGCTCCGTGTGACATTCACCTATGTACTGCGTACGATGTTACATTGAGTAAACCAACAACTATAGGGCAAACCAATCACCCTTGTATTTGTAAGTATTTTGAAATTTTCATTTCTATATTTTTTCTTGAAAAATTCTTTATAAAGACTCGTGTTCATGCATGTTTGAAATTTAGCAACTTTGGCAAGTGGAAGGCGATAGCCCGGCAACGGAATCCAAGACAGCCCCTACCATATCGGCAGCAGTAGAGCCGAAGATAGTAAAAGCACCAGCTCGAAAGCCAATACCAGTACCAGCAAATCCACATCATTCCAACATTCCAATGCTTTTGCTGTCATCTTATTTTTTTGTCTTTATTTGCATTTCACTTTGACAAATTTTTTTGTTCGGTAGCAATGACAGTTTAGCAGGATAAGAATATTTTTCTAAGAGATAAAATAGATGTAGGGACGTTTTAGTTTACGAATAGTCTAATGCTATATACACTGCTGGCCATGTTTTGAGAAGAATCACATCAATCAAGATTAATCAAGTAAAATAAAATAAAATAAAATAAAATAAAATAAAATAAAATAAAATAAAATAAAATAAAATAAAATAAAATAAAATAAAAAAAAATAGAATAAAATAAAATAAAATAAAATAAAATAAAATAAAATAAAATAAAATAAAATAAAATAAAATAAAATAAAATAAAATAAAATAAAATAAAATAAATAAAATAAAATAAAATAAAATAAAATAAAATAAAATAAAATAAAATAAAATAAAATAAAATAAAATAAAATAAAATAAAAAAAAATAAAATATTAATAAAAAAAAAAAAAATAAAATAAAATAAAATAAAATAAAATAAAATAAATTAAAATAAAATAAAAAAACTAAATAAAATAAAATAAAATAAAATAAAATAAAATAAAGGTATTAATAAAATAAAATAAAATAAAAAAAAATAAAAAAAATGAATAAAGTAAAATAAAAAAAATTAATTAAATAAAATTAAATTAAAAAAAAGAAAAAAATATATTAAAATATAATAAAATAAATAAGAATGAAAAAAAAAATAAATAAAATAATTCAAAAAAAAATACGATTAAATTAAATGGAATGAAATTAAATAAAATAAAATAAAATAAAGTAAAATAAAATAAAATAAAATAAATTAAAATAAAAAAAATAAAATAAAAAAATAAAATAAAATAAAATAAAATAAAATAAAATAAAATAAAATAAAATAAAATAAAATAAAAAAAAAATAATATAAAATAAAATAAAATAAAATAAAATAAAATAAAATAAAATAAAATAAAATAAAATAAAATAAAATAAAATAAAATAAAATAAAATAAAATAAAATAAAATAAAATAAAATAAAATAAAATAAAATAAAATAAAATAAAATAAAATAAAATAAAATAAAATAAAATAAAATAAAATAAAATAAAATAAAATAAAATAAAATAAAATAAATAAAATAAAATAAAATAAAATAAAATAAAATAAAATAAAATAAAATAAAATAAAATAAAATAAAATAAAATAAAATAAAAAAAAATAAAATATTAATAAAAAAAAAAAAAATAAAATAAAATAAAATAAAATAAAATAAAATAAATTAAAATAAAATAAAAAAACTAAATAAAATAAAATAAAATAAAATAAAATAAAATAAAGGTATTAATAAAATAAAATAAAATAAAAAAAAATAAAAAAAATGAATAAAGTAAAATAAAAAAAATTAATTAAATAAAATTAAATTAAAAAAAAGAAAAAAATATATTAAAATATAATAAAATAAATAAGAATGAAAAAAAAAATAAATAAAATAATTCAAAAAAAAATACGATTAAATTAAATGGAATGAAATTAAATAAAATAATTTTTAAATAAAAAAATAAAAGATAAAACAAAACAAAAAACAAAAGGAAATAAAAAAAATTTGAAATAAAATTAAGTAAAATAAAATTTGAAAAAAAAAAATAAAAAAATTATAATAAAGTGTTTAAAGTTGTATAGTACAACTGGGTATTTGAAGGATACACCAATAGGATACAGAAATAATGTCGAAAGAAGAAATGTACATATTTCGAGAATACATAAGTCCCAAAAGACACAGCAAGAAAATGCAAAAATTAATGTTATTGTCGTTTGCATGAGGATGTGTTAGGGGACAAGTGTGTGTGTATTTATGTATTTTCGTATTTGTATCAAGGACTGAACCGTAACCGAAACCGGAACGAAACCGTAACCGAAACCGAAATAAATTTTGAAGAACGAAACCGGAACCGAAACCGAAATAAATTTTGAAGAACGAAACCGCAACCGAAACCGAAACACGATGCAAAACCGAAACCGAAACCGGAACGTTATTTTAATCGGTTTCAGACCTTGATTTGTATATTTGTATGAAAGTAGAAAAGCAATAAGCGCATTGATGGATATTTGGGTAATTGTGACAGAACCATTTGTTAGATCGTCAAGCACATATAGATTTAAAATTGTTTTCAAAAGTGTAAAACAGCATATCCTGTTTTATACAAAAAGCGTAACAACTTTCATGTGAATTGTAGAGTAGAGGAACAAAAGGTGGTATATCTTAATTTTATGTTTTTATATAAATCATTTTGAAATGGTATAACTAAAATTTTTTGGGTTGTATTTGTGACGCTTCCACAATGTACTATACGCGTTTTTGCCTTTTTTCGAGGGAATTGGAGTATGGATATGTACATTTTTTTTCTTAACTGTTTCTTTGTGCTTGTGGTTTATTGCCACGGAAATGTAGACTATTTTGGAAACAATTTAACAAAATAACTAAAAGCTTAAATTTACGATTTCGTTTGAATATTTATTCCGCATCACTTAAACCGATAACTGTTATCAGAAAGTCGAATGAATGAATACGAGAATTTTATTGTAAGATTAAAATAGAACTCGTATGCATGCTTGCTAACAAATAAATAAGTATGCATAGCCAAAGTGTTTGATTATTTCTTTAAAGACTTAGACTGTTTATTTAGGGCGTAAATGACTTACTACTACAAATACTATTGAAGTGAAATAAAATATAAAATAAATAAATAAAAAACAAATTAAAAGTTAAAAATAAAATTAAATTAAATTAAA
>CAXKVI010000113.1:94464-118201 GCA_964058755.1 Campiglossa producta
CTTAAATGATCCCAAAAAGAGCCTTAACTATTTTCAAAATGATATAAAAATGAATCCAAAACGACCCGAAAATGATCCCAAAATGATCCCAAAATGACCTCAAAATGACCCTAAAATGATCCCAAAACTATACAAAAATGTTCCCAAAATAATCTTAAAATAATCCCAAAACGATCCCAAAAAGATCCTCAAATGTTCCCAAAATGACCTAAAAATTATCGCAAAATCATCCAAAAACTATCCCAAAATGATCCCAAAATGATCTCAAAATGACTCCAAAATGATCCGAAAATTACCCCAAAATTATTCCAAATTAATCCAAAATTGGACGCAAAATGATCTCAAAATAGTCCCAATTATTCCAAAGTGACCCCTAAATGATATCAAAATGATCCTAAAATAATCCAAATATGATCCCAAAAACATACAATACAAATACAATACGGTAAAATGGTAACCCTGGGGAGCTACCCTACTTGAAAATATTTTAGTTGGTATGTCGGCGAAAATACCTTTCATTTGATACCCATATTGGCATATCTACCATAATTTTAAAAAAATTTAGATAGGTGGCAATACTGTACACCCCTCAAGTGGCAACCCCCAACTAGAAAGTCTTAGACGCAATCATACTATCTAAATGCCAAATTTCATCCAAATCGGTCAAGCGGTTTCCGAGATAGTCCGGATATACAAATATACTGCGAAAAGGTGGCAACCCTAGGTGGCAACCCTACTTGAAAATATTTTAGTTGATATGTCGGCGAAAATAACTTTCATTTGATACCCATATTTGCATATCTGACTCCATAATTAAGAAAAATTTAGATAGGTGGCAACTCTGTACACCCCTCAAGTGGCAACCCCCAAGTAGAAAGTCTTAGACGCAATCATACTATCTATATGCCAAATTTCATCTAAATTGGTCAAACTGTTCCCGAGGTAGTACCGGATATACAAATATACTGCGAAAAGGTGGCAACACTAGGTGGCAACCTTACCTGAAAATATTTTAGTTTGTATGTCGGCGAAAATACCTCTCTTGATAACCATATTGGCCTATCTAGCTCCATAATTTAAAAAAAGTTAGATAGGTGGCAACCCTGTTAATCGCCTCAGGTAGCAACCCCAAACTTTATAGTCTTGGAATCAATCAAACTACCTATATTCAAAATTTTATTCAAATCGGTCAAGCGGTTCCCGAGATAGTTCGGATATACAAATGTACTCCGGTAAGGTGGTAACCCTACTTGAAAATATTTAAGTTGGTATGTCGCTGAAAATACCTTTCATTTGCTACACACATTGGCATATTTTTCTAAAAAAAAAAAAAAAAACAAGACATAGGTGGCAACTCTGTAAACCGCTCCAGGTGGCAACTCCAAAGTGGATAGTCTTAGAATCAATCATACTATCTATATTTAAAATTTTATTCAAATCGGTCAAGCGGTTGCCTGGATAGCCCTGATATACAAATATACAAGTTAAGCTCGTTTAAAGTTATAAGATATGATTGATTCTAGGGTTGCCGCCCTTTTACCGTATTTTATTTGTATATTACGGGGTCATTTTGGGATAATATTTGGATTATTTTAGGGTCATTTTGGGATTATTAAAGGGTAGTTTTGGAATAATTTTGGTATAAGTTTGGATCTATTTTATATCTGTTCGAGCTGGTTTTCTTGCAGGGTTATTCGTCAGTGTTTTATATGTTCGTACATATGTATGTGCATGTATTGCCATTGAATACATATTGGTGTTAGCATAAAACTGGGGCAATCATTCATAAAATTTAGTTCTAACGAAGTCAGTGAATTCAAATGTACAGTAAATGTAGAGTAACAAAGTAAAATGTAAACTGATTGAATTTGTGCTACCAACAAAATAACGAACAAATGAATAAACGAGGAGAGTGTAAAATGAATGAATGAACGTAGAGAGCCCGGTTTTGCGAAAATGCAAATATGTTCATATGAAAATGAAGATATAGATAGAAACAAACCTACCTGAACACACACATAAACAAACACACATATATGTGTATACTCGTATGCACTATGTTTTCTTTTCCGACATGCAAGCCATAATGAACTTTGTTACGCTGTTGCAATATTTTAGTTGATTATTGTATTTGTTTTCAATATATTTCGTTTGTCAGTCTGTATATACATATATGAAAGGCAACGCATTTGTTTCCATCAACCAAATGAAACATGAAATCGTTAGTGTAGCTAAAACAACATTTAACTAATTGCTACAACATAAAGGTTAAAGTTTAAATTTTATTATTTTCAATTATAGAAAATTTTAGATTGTTGAAACATATAAATAAAATAAATCATATATGCAATTAAGTAGAGTAAATAGAGGTATAATGTATCGAAAAATATTTTTAGAAATATTGTGGCAGTTTTCAGAACGGTTAATTTACATATATGATTTTGAAATTTTCCATTTTGAAAGTGGGTATGGTCGGGAATATAATAACATCCTACCAAATTATATAATTTTAGCCATTTCCGTAACCGAATTATGTCAATTTAGGTCATTTACGAAATTTTCGATATAGAAAATGGGCGTGGTTGGACGGCGATTTTATCTAAATTAATCAGGTATACTCCCAACGATACTTGTATGCTTGGTGCCCAATTTTATCCTGCTACCGTAATCAGTTTAAAAGTTAGGACCAATCGAATTTTCAAAATTGCCTCCCTTATAAGTGGGCGGTGCCACGCCCACTTTGTCAAAAACTACACTAGGCAGTGTTTGCGGTTCCTAATCTCCTCTTGTTGGTTCGATGACCAGTAAAGGTGATAGAAAATTTCTAAGCAACAATACAAAGCGATTTAACAAGATCCTTCAACAAGTTCGAAATTGCAATCGTCGTAGTTGGTATTGTTTGTGGCATTTTTTAACTTGTTTTCGCCATAAACTCAAAAGAATGATTTGATAAAAATTATTCGACTGCTCAAAAGTCCACAAAAACTTTTCAAAATTTATTCTTTTTATGTTATACTCGGAATCGATAGCTCTGTGGTCGGAGATACCACATTAAAAATTTTGTTCCGATTGGAAACTTTTGAGGCGTGTCGCAGAGGGTAGTCTGCCGATTTCGAGTATTAGATATAAAGAAAAATCACCTTTAATTTTTGAGTCTCCATAGAGCAATCTGAACTTTGGCCCCCCTACAACACGCCTTAGCCCTCTCCAATCGGGCTAAAAATTTGTGTGTGATATCTTCGGCTATATTACTATCAATTTAGGGGTTGATCCTTTGGAAAACTGATGATAAAATTATCTGCATACAAACAAGGACCACCCTAATGTACATACTTATTTATTATGTTACTCATACGCCACGTCATCCCTTACCAATTAGTAGTAAAGCAACGAATTAGTCCTGTCAAAATAACAATTGAAATAACAACAATTTCCTCAGAACCAAATTTTGTTAGAGAGCCTAGGAAAGAAAACTGGAAAAGTCCTCATCGATCTCGTTTGTGCTAAACAAGTTGTTCGGGGTCGAAAGTCGTGAAAAATAAAAACCAAAACACTCAAATTTGGAGGGCATACAAATAAATAAATTTTTGTGAGCGACTTCTTTTCCCCTATACGACCAACTTTTTTGTTTTCGAAAATTCAGGAAAGTGCGACTTTTGGGAGGTAAAGGGCGTGAGTAATGTCAATTTGGTGCATGCAATTTTTTTTATTAATAACCGTTTTATTTTCATTCCATTACCTGCCACTGTCATAGCCAACTCAGTAATATATGTGTCCTAGAAGTGGGTCCGACGACCCAAATATGTCAAAATAATATCATCCAAATATTTATTTATAAGAAGCAAGTTTTTTTACAGTTCGTTGTCAGTGATGGGCATAATGCAATAGCGTTATTGTCCTACAAAAATTGTGCTACTTGCAGCCAAATGTGAAATTTTAGTTTTTCGCCAGTAGCATAAATCTGTTGCACATTCATGTTTTTGGCGCAACAAAAATTTTTAAAAAGTCATTTTTTTTAATTTTTTAAACAATTTTATTGCGCCAGAGACATGAATGTATTGCCCTCAACAATAGACACCATGGCGTATACGCAAAAAATTTACTACACATTCATTTTTCTGGCAAAACGAAAATTTAAAAAAACTAAAAATTCAGTTTTTAAACATTTTTGTTGCGCCAGAAACATGAATAGTGTGACGAAAATTAAATGTGTCTTATTTCTATGGAAAGTGGTATACATTGTGACGAATATGAATGTATAAGCCTTATTTCTAGTGATTTTGATTGAACTACACATTCATGAAAATGGCATTGCAAATATGTACTTAGTTTTTTTTTTTGCAAAATTTTTTATTCAGTCCATAGTGAGTAAGAATGTTCAGTCCTGAACCAACATTTTATAACATTAAAAAATTGTTGGTATGTATTACTAGTTTGATTAAAAAATTTTTAATTTTAGTCACAAAAGAAAAAGTTTGAGCTCTAGTTAGTGAAATAGAATATTGATTGACTGGTCCACTTTTTACTACGTAGACATATATACATGGTTCATTCCATGCCAAATCGACCAATTTTTTACCTGACCCCTTCGATTTCGTTAAAAATTTGCTATATTTTTCTACCCCCATTTTTCAGAATTTTTTCAATTTTTTTCCCCCAAATCAAAAGAAAAGTTATGAACTTTAAAAAAAAGGTTTTATTTTTTAAATGCTGTAACTTTTTTAAATGCTGTAACTTTTTCATCAACCTTTTGGGATCATTTTTTTGGAAAAAAACTAAAAAAAATTAGAAAAGTCCAGATATAAAATTTTTTTTTTTCGAAAAAATAATCCAACCCTTTTTTATTTTTTTTTTTTTTTTGTAAAATCTTCAACTAATTCTGCAATAAGCCCCGCTAATAACAAGATGTGCGGACAATATCTTCTATTGTTCTTTGGTTGGAAAAAAAAATTTCAACTTTGGCTTATTTTATATAACTTTTTAAAGATTTTTTTTTTTTTTTAATTT
This sequence comes from Campiglossa producta, assembly GCA_964058755.1. Taxonomy (NCBI): domain Eukaryota; kingdom Metazoa; phylum Arthropoda; class Insecta; order Diptera; family Tephritidae; genus Campiglossa; species Campiglossa producta. The sequence goes on from CAXKVI010000113.1 coordinate 99,472, forward strand.
AAAATTTTTTTTTATTTTTTTTTCCAAAAACTAAATTTAAAAAAAAAAATGATCCCAAACGGTCGATTTTGGAAAAAGTTACAAAACAGTTTTTTTTAAAAGTTCATAACTTTTTTTGAATTGGTTAAAAAAATTTAAAAAAATTCTGAAAAATGTCTTTTGGGGGGTAGAAAAAGATAACAAATTTTTAGCGAAATCGAAGGTGGTCAGGTAAAATATTTGTCGATTTGGCATGGAATGACCCATATATGTACATATCTACTCACACACACATATGTATGACATACGGAAGCCACATAGCCACCACTCACTCAATCGATTAAACTGTTGTTGTTGTTGTTGCGGATGCTTTCAGATTTTGCCTTACATTTCAATAACCAAATATTTAGTACACAAAATACTCGTAAACACATATATGTATGTATACGAAAATGTATATATGTATATGTATGTAGGAGAATTTTTACAATCAATTTAAATGTTAGATACATTTTATTCCAACGGATATGTGGTCAGGTTTGTCGGTAGACAAACCAATATCCTAAACTTACAATATACACATCAACATGCATACAAATATATCTACAAATGTATACAAAATTTTGCATGTTTATTCTTGTATTTTGCAAATGTGCGTTGTACGCTATGGTTGAATAATAAAAATTACGTCAGTCAAATCGCTGTGGGAGTATTTTGTTGATATTTGCTGGTTATATGCTGACTTATTTGTGTCTATCACTTTTATATTCCTAAGCTTTCTCTTCACTCTCTTGTCGCTTGTAGTTTTGTGTATGTATGTACACACATATTTATTTTTGTTATGTTGTGTGTAAAGATTTTGTTGTTTGGATTTTCACTTCAATTTGCAGTCTGGGGCTACCTATTCTATTTTGTATTGCTTTTTAGGATAGAGTGTAAAAAAGTCATTTGGGATAATGTTAGTGCAATCAAATTTAATGCCTGTGCCACTTTTGCCAATTGAAATGTAGAGTTGCCAAGGGAATGATTTCCAAATATGTATTCACATAAGTATGTATGCCCAAATGTTGACTTATGTATCTGTATTTAGAAACGTATGCGTTAGCGTATGTACGCACAAATATATTTGAACAAATATCTATCAGGATTATAGCTACTGATGTGTATGATCAGCAGCAGGCGCAAACGATAGGCAGTTTGGAATGAAACACAATTATTTTAATTGTTTTCTTTTTATTGTATATTATTTATGTGATATTTTATTTATTTTTTTATTTTATATTATTTTATTTTATTTTATTTTATTTTTTTTTTATTTTATTCTGTGTTATTTTATTTTATTTTATTTTATTTTATTTTATTTTATTTTATTTTATTTTATTTTATTTTATTTTATTTTATTTTATTTTATTTTATTTTATTTTATTTTATTTTATTTTATTCTATTTTATTTTATTTTATTTTATTATATTTTATTTTATTTTATTTTATTTTATTTTATTTTATTTTATTTTATTTTATTTTATTTTATTTTATTTTATTTTATTTTATTTTATTTTATTTTATTTTATTTTATTTTATTTTATTTTATTTTATTTTATTTTATTTTATTTTATTTTATTTTATTTTATTTTATTTTATTTTATTTTATTTTATTTTATTTTATTTTATTTTATTTTATTTTATTTTATTTTATTTTATTTTATTTTATTTTATTTTATTTTATTTTATTTTATTTTATTTTATTTTATTTTATTTTATTTTATTTTATTTTATTTTATTTTATTTTATTTTATTTTATTTTATTTTATTTTATTTTATTTTATTTTATTTTATTTTATTTTATTTTATTTTATTTTATTTTATTTTATTTTATTTTATTTTATTTTATTTTATTTTATTTTATTTTATTTTATTTTATTTTATTTTATTTTATTTTATTTTATTTTATTTTATTTTATTTTATTTTATTTTATTTTATTTTATTTTATTTTATTTTATTTTATTTTATTTTTTATTTTATTTTATTTTATTTTATTTTATTTTATTTTATTTTATTTTATTTTATTTTATTTTATTTTATTTTATTTTATTTTATTTTATTTTATTTTATTTTATTTTATTTTATTTTATTTTATTTTATTTTATTTTATTTTATTTTATTTTATTTTATTTTATTTTATTTTATTTTATTTTATTTTATTTTATTTTATTTTATTTTATTTTGCTTTATTTTATTTTATTTTACTTTATTTTATTTTATTTTATATTATTTTATATTATTTTATTTTATTTTATTTTGTTTTATTTTATTTTATATTTTTTTTACGTTATTTTATTTTATTTTATTTATTTAAAGTTATATTAAGCTTAGATCTTTTAAGCATTTACCTTACCTTTTCAAGACAGCCTAGTATAGCTACGCTTGATAGTTTAAAGAAGTGTCTGTAAAGCATTAAAATTTCTCTCAAACATTGCAACTATTGTTTTTCTTTATATTGGATTTATTTATTTTTCATTTTATAAAACTTTCACATTTTAATCGGGTAAAATTGTGGATAACCACATATAAATGCATTGTGAAAGCTTACATACACACAAATTTAGATATATACATACAATGTAATTGAGCATTGATTCTCAGCATGTTAATCAAGAATTACACTTTTAATTCATTTAGGTTTTTCTTTGATTTTGAATGATTTCGCTTACCACATGCCAATTGAAATGCTACATAAATAAATTTTATTCACATCTGAAAATTATTTAGCAACTAAATCCCTGGTTTATCCTTAAGGCAATTTTAATTAAAAATTTATTTCAAATTGTAATGGATTAATTGTTCTTTGTTAAAATAAGAAAAAGTAACCCTTTTGGAATTTATTACAAATCTTAAGATGTGGTAAAGAACATAAAATGAAAACGGGGTGTTCAACATTTTCAGTCAACCCTCGTAAGACAAAGATAAGTGACAACAATTGAAAAAACCAAGGTAGCTCAAGATCTTTTTCTGTTGACTATGGACACCTCGAGGCAAAAACCTCTTTCTTAAGATTTTCTCATGTAGATTCGAATTTCTATCATTTACACACAGTTTGAACTCCCTGTGTTCTAGTACAAACAATCATATTTTCATAATGGTACACCTGGGCGTATGAGTAACTTTATGCACATAGTCTCTAGGTAGATAAGTATCTGCTACCTAAATGTTCACTCTCAGCATAGCACTATTATACACACGTTTAGCTTTAGTATGCGCATTTAGCATTTAACTTAACAATAAATTATTTACGCCCACTTAATTAACATGCAACATTTATCAAAATTACCCCTTTGGCGAGTCAAGCATTTATCTCTGTGCTCGGACATTGTGTACCGTTATGTTGCTGTTATGTTGTTGTGTCGGCCAAAGCAGCTGTAGCTTGTCAAAATTGCATCTGTGTGCAAGCAAGCATTCAGGTGGACAATGATGATGCAATTCAACAAAACACATGTACATATGTATCTTTAAATGTACATAAGTATGCACCGATGTAGGTATAATATTTATGCTCATTTAAGTATTTACTACCCAGGTGGAAAATAATATATTCAAAAAAGCGCATGGCCCCAATATACCTACAGATTATGATAAGAACCTCTGCAGAGATTTTTGTGCCAAGCTTCACTTCCAATTCGTGGCGTGCTGCTTTTGAAATGTTTCCTGCAAATTGGTTGGACCTACGTATATTTTTTTGCCGACTCCACACTATATCTGCAAAAGGGATGAATTTATGCTGAGAAGCTTTTCATGGGGTGACGCCGTTTAGAAAAAATGTGTTCTAAAGATTTTTTTATGTTGATTTGATCGGGTTGAGATCCCCGCATATTCGTGTAGTAGGCCAAGCGCACTACCGTCACATTGTGGCAGCCGCATGAAATGTTACAATTGTGACTAGGGGTCATTGTGGCACTTAGTGTCTCGAAACCTACAACAGAATCCAAAAAAGATATAGAGCCCGAACAACTCGATTCTTCCCGTCACGGTCACGTTTTTCTGCAAATAGCACTTTTCCGTGTGGTTTTGTTGACAGCTTGAAGTTCTAAGTCCGCTACTGGAAGTATGTTTATGTATGTGAGTGTATGTGAGGAAGTGCCTGTCTTCCTTTATTTCAACTTGTCATGTGCGCCTGCTTGAATTTTGCGAATAAATGCAAACTATTTGGATAGCTTTTTTGTTCCCTGCAGGGAACTCAAGCACTAGTGAACAAATTTCAGGTTCCAATTAGATATAAAGTGGCCAATAAGAACTACTACGTTAGTGATTACATTTTTACTATTTCGAAACCAGCGTTTGATTAGTCATTAAAAGGCATTAAAGGCAGATCCAAGCTGTCGAATTTTGTACTAGTTTCAGCCTAGGACATCGCCATGTTAAATTCCCCAGTTGATTTCATGTAAAAAAATAGTTCGCGAACTAGTACTGGTTCGGAACGCACTAGAAACGAACTAGCTCTAAAATAGAGATTTTCCCTACAGGGTATATCCTACACTCGCTTGCGAAGAATGATTTCAGTTTGGTGTGTCATTTTATAAAATTTATTGTTTACTTTACCGATCATAAATCATCGCCCACGGTTGCAATAGTTGGTAGTTTTCTACCAAACTTGATAGTTTTATACACAGCGTACTAGTACTAGTACAAGGGTATTATAATTTTGTCCACGTAACGGTACTACGTAACGGCACAAAATTATCGCGATAGATATAGAGTATGGACAATAACGGCGACCAGGTAACCGACGTACAGAATGTACTTAAATTATGGAGGGAGCACTTCTCCTCACTGCTGAATTGCGAGGGAGACGTCGAACCCGATACCCCAATCCCTGACAATGGAAAAGTCGTTCCACCACCTGACTATGATGAAGTGAGGATAGCTATATCCCGGCTCAAAAACAACAAATCGCCTGGGAAAGACGGACTACCCGGACTACCCGCCGAGCTGTTCAAACACGGAGGCGAAGAGCTGGTAAAAAGCATGCATCAGCTCTTATGCAGAATATGGTCAGATGAGTGCATGCCTCCAGATTGGAATTTAAGTGTGCTCTGCCCAATCCACAAGAAAAGCGATCACGCTAACCGCACCAACTACCGCGGAATCAGTCTTCTTAATATCGCATATAAGGACCTTTCTAGCGTATTGTGTGGAAAACTGAAGCCCATCGAAGACCTGGTAAGTCTACCACCGACCAGATTTTCACGATACGCCAAATCCTGGAGAAGACCCATGATAAAAGAATCGACACTCACCATCTCTTTGTCAATTTTAAAGCCGCTTTTGACAGCGCAAAAAGAAGTTGCCTGTATGCCGCCATGTCTGAATTTAACTTCCCTGCAAAGCTTATACGGCTTTGCCAAATGACGTTGAGCAAAACCAACAGCTCCGTCAGAATCGGGAAGGACCTCCCTGAGCCACTTTAAACCAAACGAGGCTTCACACAGGTCGACTCCCTTTCGTGCGATTTCTTTAACCTGATGCTGGAGAAGATAATTCGAGCAGTAGAGCTAAACCGCAATGGCACAATATTTTACAAGAGCGTGCAATTGCTGGCGTATGTCGATGATATTGATATAATTGGCCTTAACAACCGCGCCGTAAACGCTGCTCTCTCTCGGTTGGATAAGGAAGCGAAAAAAGTGGGTCTTGTGGTGAACGAAGACAAGACGAAGTATCTGCTGTCATCAAAGAAAGAATCGGCGCACCTTCGCCTTGGCAGCCAAGTCACCGCTGATAGCTACAAGTTTGAAACGGTGAGAGACTTCGTCTATTTGGGAACCAGCATTAACACCGAAAATAGTATCAGTCTAGAAATCTAACGGAGAATCACCCTTGCCAGCAAGTGTTACTTTGGACTAAGTAGGCAATTGAGAAGTAAAGTCCTCTCTCGACAAACAAAGATCACGCGCTATAAGTCTCTCATCATACCAGTCCTGATGTACGGCTCGGAATCATGGACAGTGTCAAGAGAAGATGAGATGGCCCTTGGAGTATTTGAGAGAAAAGTTCTCCGAAAGATTTATGGTCCTTCCCGTGATGCCAACGGCGAGTATCGAAGGAAATTTAACGATGAGCTATGCGTGCTTTACGCAGACCTGACCATTGTTCAGCGGATTAAAGCCCAAAGGTTCCACTGGCTGGCACATGTTATGCGAATGGACAAAGAAGCTCCAGCACAGAAGGTTTTCCTATCTACACCCGCATTCGGCAGCAGAGGAAGGGGGAGACCTTGACTGAGATGGAAACAACAGGTGGAGGATGACTTGAACTCCCATGGGGTTTCCAATTTGCGTCAGTTATCGCTAAAAAGGTATCACTGGCGTGCTTTGATACGAAACGGCCAAAATCGCCTAGGCGGTTAAGCGTCATTATAACGCAAGCCAAGATTAGATATAGAGTCACATATGTATATGAAAGTTCTTAGGTTTAAAAAAATTTGAGGCATGTCTGTCCGTCTTCCCATCCGTCTGTCTGTGTACACGATAACTTGAGTAAAAATTGAGATGTTTGCATGAAATTGTTTATACAGGTTATTTTCTGGCCAACGTAGGTTGCTATTGCAAATGGGCGAAATCGGATGATAACCACGCCCCCTTTTTCGATATCGAAAATTTCGAAAATTATACAAATTGACATATCTCGGTAGATGGAATGACTAAAATCATATAAATTTATAGGTGAATCCCCCTTGTCATTCTCTTAAAGATTTTTCCATACATTTTTTAAAGTGGGCGTGCCATCGGGAGGCATATTTGAAAATTTCACGGGTCATAACTTTTAAACTGATTACGGTAGAACGATGAAATTTGGTACAAGGTATACTAGCATAATAGGGAGTACCTATACCTGATGTAATCGGACGAAATCGCTTCCCAAACACGTCCACTTCCGAAATGGAAAATTTCTAATCTTCTTCCGGACAGTGGACCGGAACTGACTTATTCTCAACTATTGTATAAATGGCTGGATTTACTTGAAATTTAGTAAGTAGGTAGCGTTATGCTTAGGTTAAAGTCTGGGAAAGTTTTTCTTCCAGGAAGTTTACCAGGCCCGATATATTCTAAACAAACATATTTACGACTCGATGGGCTTGATATTTGGCGCTTAGCTGGCGTTTCACCTTGATAAAATATGAGATAATGTATCCGCCGGGAAATGGTAAGAATGGTAAAATCTTATTCAGGTCTTTTTCTTTGGCGTATAAAAGGTAAGTATAACAAAAAAAGAAAAACAGTAATGGCAAAACATTAAGCACCGGATATTGTTATTGGACCCAATTTGATAATTAATTTTAAATTTAGCAAAATAATGCGATTAAAACAAAACAGTTAAGTGCAAAAAGCCGTAAGTACATTCACTTTTACTGCCAGGTAATAAAGGCATCAAAAAAAGTTTTGTCTGAAAAAGTGAAACATTTTTTTTTTCGTTAGCTACTCTTACTTTATACACGGCTAAAAATTTGAGCCCAAAATTTTAAACTTTTTTGCGCTACATACCAAATTTGGTTTCATATTAAGCTATACCAGTTTCAAGATAATTGATGAATGAAAAGAGGTTCAATTTCAAAAAAAAAAAAAAAAATTTTTTTTAATGGCAATGATTCGAATCAAGACTCTCCGCATCATACCCGACTGCTCTACCACTGAGCTGTAACGCATACTTAAAAGGTGTGGGCAATTCAATGACTTGGAAAAGTGTTCAAAAATAAATTAAAACGACACAAAAAATTTTAAACTGAAAAGTTTTAGTTTTAAACCGAAAAAATTTAGTTTTTACCCGAAAAATTGTTAGTTTTAAAGCGCAAACTTTTAATTTTATAGCGAAAACTTTTATAAAATAAAATAAACAAGTAAGCAAGTCTAAGTTCGGGTAAACCGAACATTAAATACCCAGCGTTAGTTTTCATATGATTTTCGAAATTTTCCATTTCGGAAGTGGGCGTGTACTCCCTAGTATACCTAGTATAGTATTCCTCGTACCAGCATCATCGTTCTATCGTTACCAAAGTTATGACCCGTGAAATTTTCAAATTTGCCTCCCTGAAAAGTGAGAGGTGCCACGCCTACTTTGAAAAGTTTATCAAAAAATCATAATAGAATGAGTAGGGGGCTCATCCTACCAAATTATATAATTTTAGCCAAACTATTTGAAATACGGCCGAAAATACCTTTCATTTGATACCTATCTAGTTCTACATTGAAAAAAACATTGGGATAGTTGGCAACCCTGTAAACCGCCATAAGTGGCCACACCCATGAATTCTAGAATTTCACCTCCTATTTTATTTGCACAGCCAAATATCGTGGTGAAAGTCGCCTACGCCTGAAAGTCGGCTACAATTTCTATTTCCGTTGCATAATTTCCGTTGCATAATTTCCGTTGCATCAGTGTCCATTTTCTCAAATTTTACTCTCAATAAAAAGTTCATATCTCCGCCTAAGAAAAAAAAAAAAAAATTTGCTTAAACTTTATGCAGCTTTAAAATTTAAGCTCAATTTTTTTAACCGTGTACGCATTCGTTGCCAATTTAAGTGACTTATACTGTTATTGCACAGTTTCAGTTGCGGATGTTTGCTGTCGAAGTAGTTTTTGTTGCTCTCTCTTTGGTGTTGTTGTTGCTGTCAACTTTTTAATCTGCTGCTGACAGAGGCAATTATGCGAGTTGGTCTTAATATTAAATTCTATTGGGAAAACAAGCGCAAAAAAAAGACAAGAAAAACTATAACAAAACATTTAACGTTATATTCTCAGCACATAAGTATGTTTGAGTGTATGTGTTTGTTACCCACCAGCCAAACACTTCACTTCCGTATCGGTTTCATTGTGGCAAAAAAGTTTCAAGCATAACACTTTGCACGCCACAGCAGTCAACGACGAGCAGCAGCAGCAGGCAAGTCTAGTGGACAGCGAATCGAGAATAGAGTATTTATTAGAAAAGAGGCCAGCCAAGCGCACAAGCACATGCTGCTTAGAGTTATTGTTTTGCTTTTGTTGTCATACTTTGGCAGCATAACAATGTCAAAATTTGTGAAACTAAATTATTGAAGCGGCTGCAAGAAAAGCGCGGCTGACATTAAAGGTTTGGGGAAAAAAAGAAACACAAAAGTGGAAATGGTGCTACATATTTACCGTTTAGCACAGTGTTTTAGTATTAAAAACTAGAAGACCTGTCAGATTTTAGCAAGAAAATTTTAACTCTCATAGTTTATGAGATATCTCCGAAAATAGTTGAGATATTGAAATGAGTCACATTACTGATTGCATCACTCAGTAGCACCTTTCGTTTGAAACCCATATTGTACTAACGCATTTTTGGTCATCCCTGGTCCACATATTGGTCGATAACTCCGAAACCGTCTCAGTTATCGAAATAAGAGATATTTTAAATCATTCTTTGGAAAATTTCGATTCATTTTTCAGTAATTTCCTGATAAGCTAGAGTATTGAAACTTGATACATAGACAAAAAATTTAAGACAGTGCAATATGCTGCACAAAAAATCCGATAGATGGTGCGCTGATCGAGATAACTAAAACTATTTGATAAACAAGTATTGAAAGCTGTCTTCCGAACTTATTGAAGGAATCCATTATATGGGGTATATATTGTCGCTCCCAACGAAGACTAATACGGTTCAGTTAGCGTGGAAGACTAACACACTTCGTTCTCTGCGTCGAAGACAACACGGTTCAGTTTTCTGCTACCCTAAGCCCGTTTGTCGGAACAATCGACTGTAAGGGGTTATCTAACTATATATATAAAATCGGTTGTATGTATATATGTATCATATGGACTGCAAAACAATTCGGCCGAATAGATAAGTAGGAGTCTGGAGAGTGTTTTTTTTTTCTAGGGAAGTGGACCCGGGACCGCTCTATTCGAAACTATCGTATAATTGCTGGATTTACTTGAAATTTGGTATGTAGGTAGAGTTTTGCTTAGGTTAAAGTATGGTATGATTTTTCTTCCGGGAAGTAGACCAGGGACCGATCTGTTCCAAACATACGTATTTATGGCTCGATTTGCTTGAAACTTGCTGACAGGTCGATGTTTGTACATAGCAGATATCAACCAAAAATTGATTGGGGAAGCATTATTAAGCGAGTAGAATCAAATCCACCATTTGAAAAATTTTTGTGTGTCTGTCTGTCCGTATGTTTGTGGCCGTATCACTCTGAAAGTAATGAATAAAATTGAATGAAACTTTTTTCGTTGGATTGCTCGACGCTCAACTTAAAATTTAAGATATTACTTTTTTCGATATCTCAACCGGTTTTGGAGTTATCGCCCAATATGTGGACCATGCCTGTCTGTATGTTTGTGGTCGTAACACTCTAAAAGTACTGAATGGAATTGAATCGTTGGATTGCTAGACGCTCAACTTAAAGTTTAAGATATTATTTTTTGCGATATCTCAACGGGTGACCAAAAATGTCTTTGTACAATATGGGTGCCAAACGAAAGATGTCAATGAGTGCTATAATATGCGAAGTGATTCATTGAAATATCTAAAATGGTTTGGGAGATATCTTGAAATTTCGATAGCTCGACCGGTTTCGGAGGTATCGACGAATATTTTCACAAAAATGTGTTAGTACATTATGGGTATTAAGTACTGAACTCCAGTCTTTTTGTTTGATTTTATTCTTTGCTAACCCAGCACGATGGGTACAGCACAAGTACTGGTACCGTTCTCGTAGAACCGGCAATACAAGAAACTAGCCGTGTAGGTCATGGGCCTGGTGAGGGATGACTGTTGAAGGCGACGACTGATTCTGTATAATTTCCTAATACATTTATTACCCCTTAAAACACTGTGCAACAAAAAACTTTAGTGTTTTCAAAATATTTTTACAGCAATAGGAAGTGCTGGTAGTTCAGAAGGCTTCTCGACATCGTAAAAAAAAACAACATACAGGGTATGTATATAAGGGTGATTCTTATAATGAAATGAGCATTTTTTGCAGTCTACTATGTATATCGCACAAAAATGTTTATCCCGAATGGAGATGGTTTAGACGTATCGCAGGGGGGTCAAAGTTCAGATTGCTCTATGGAGACTCAAAAAATAATAATAATTTTTATTTTTATATAATACTCGAGATCGATAGCACTTGAACTTTAACCCCACCGCGACACGCTTTAGGCTTTTCCAATCGGAACCAAATTTTGCATGTGATATCTCCATTTCGAGTATTATATAAAAAGAAAATCACTGTTACTTTTTCGTCTCCATAGAGCATTCTGAACTTTTGGGGTGACACGCCTAAACAACCTCCAATCAGGACAATCGGATATATTACTATCGAATTAGGGGTTGATCCTTTGAATGATCTGATGATACAATTTTCTGCATACAAATAAGGGCCACCCTAATATACAGGGTAACATATTCTAAAATTGGAAACGGCGTAAGCTGTCAGCAACAATTATTGGTAATAAGTGAAGTCTCTCTTGGATATGTAGTGTTACACCTGGTAGGAAAAATTTGTTGCGCTGAACTCTTGTGCTTTTAGTGAATTCGGAAGATCTAGTAGTCGGTGGTCATAACCCTCTTTTTCTTGGAAACACTTGATTAATTCAAAATGCTTATGTCCTAGAAAGAGACATTACCTTCTCTACAGTTAAGAACTGGTTAGAAATTCCACAATTCGAACATAAGTCAAAATTGTATCACATAATGATCTGAGTTTGGAGAACGAAATTTCGTCCAAGCTCGACTTAGGATGTTATTCTTTGTCACCACTATTGATTCCACTGTGAGGACAGTTTATTTATCATCTAGCAAATATTGGAAACAATTTATGTAGAATCAATTGTCTACCAAAATGATTGTTGTCAACTGGCGAGGGAAGGAAAAGGAAGGGAAGAAAAGGAAAGGGAAGGAAAGGAAAGGAAAGGGAATGAAAGGAAAGGAAAGGAAAGGGAAGGAAAGGGAATGAAAGGAAAGGAAAGGAAGGAAAGGGACGGAAAGGGAAGGAAATGGAAGGAAAGGGAAGGGAAGGGAAAGGAAGGGAAGGGATAGGAAGGGATGGGAAGGGAAGGAAACGGAGGGAAAGGGAAGAAAAGGAAAGGGAATGGAAGGGAAGGGAACCGAAGGGAAGGGAAGGGAAGGGAAGGAAAGAAGAGGAAAGGAAAGGGAAGGGAAGGGAAGTGAAGGGAAGAGAAGGAAAGGGAAGGAAGTGAAAGGAAAGGTATGGAGAGAAGGGGAAAGGAAAGAAAAGAAAAGTTAGGGAAAGGAAAGGATTGGAAAAGAAAGTATATGGAATGTAGAAAAGGGAAAGAAAGGAGAGTAGAAATAAAGAAGAGGGATCCTAACTTGGCGATGTCCTAGATCGTGGAAATTGTCCCCCGCTGCATTACCTTTTCGACAGCTCCGCACTCGTGGATCTAAATCGTTTATTGGTACTATTTCTATAGTTCTGAAACATTTTTAAATTATACAAATTAGATCTAGTTATGGGTATAATTTCATTGGTTCCAAACCAGACCAAACTCAACACATTTAACATCATAGCTCCCCACATTTCACACAAAATCAGCGGCTAGTTTCGAACTAGAGAAAATCTAGTCACTATCACACTAGTTCTTATTAGCCACTTTATCTCTAGTTTTGAACCAGAAATTAGTATCACTAGTGACTGACTTCCCTGCAAGGATACGACTATAATTTCTGGTGGAAATCATACTAGTCCAGGTTCAATGCTTGTTGGACTAGTATATTTCATACTAGCCCTCTTTGGACTAGTATGGGGACTTGTTCATTTTATGGAAATCATACTAGTCAAGGTTGAGCTAGTATGGAACTGGTATTTTACAACTAGTATAATTCTAGTATATCATGACTAGTAAAAACGTAAAAAATACCAGTTGCTTATATGGAAAGAAGACAAAAGGCTGACTAGTTGTGCCTCGTGCACCAACTAGATTTAAAGTAGTTTTCAACTAGTTTCTTTCGCTGCAGGGTACCTACACAAACCATTGCCTGCTTTCCACAGATAATTTCGCTTCATTTACTCGCTTAACGCTGCACCACTATAATTTTTGTAGTTAACATTTTTGTTAGCCGTCAACTGATTGCCAATAATTTCGGATGCTGTTGATGGCGGTAATGATGATCATGGTCTCGAGTTGCACTTATCTCTTTTTAAAAGCACGTTTGTACTCCTATGAGCTTTTTGCTGCCACCACGTCAATGGTCTTTTGGCTGCCATACAAATTCTATTGACAACAACAACAACAACAACAACAACAACAATAACAACAACAACAACAACAACACATACAACTTCATGTATGCGCGCTTTTTCCACTTGTGCATCATCATTTTCTGTGTTCGTTGTAATAATATTTTCTTTTCTCCTGATTATTTTGTTATATATGTGATGATTATTTGTGCACTTTCACTCTGCACTTTTATATTTGTTAAAAATGTGTGTGTGTGTTTGTGTCTCACGTATTGAACGTATTGAGCTTCAAATTGCCTTCCGCTCTATTTCATCGATACGTTCGTTTCATTCAGGATTATTTTCAATGCATGCTCGCTTCATTTTCTCCACTATTATGTTGCAATTTTGTAATATCTTTATCTATTTTTTTTTTTGTGTTTGTAACCAGAGCAGTCAGATTTTTAATTGTTCCCAATGGCTTATAATATGAAATTTTGACAGCTCTCGATTGGGCAATTTTGTTACATTGTTATGCTGTTTAGCTGATTGTATTGGATACGATATTGGAATTAGAATCAGTTGAAATTAGTACACCTGATAGTAAAAAAATTGGATAGTGATAATAGTTATGTTGTTAGTTTAGACCAGTAGTCGGCACGGAGAGAGCGCTTGCTATATTAAAGCATTGGAGTTTTTCTCCCAGGAAAGGAATTGCCGGTCTATGGTTTAGACACAAGATACACAAGTTTTTGAATAGGTTTATATCTACCAAAAGCGTGCGAAATGGAGTCTGCTCTTTCGTATGTCCACTTTGCTCCTTGAGATGATATTTGTAATAAATATTACCTACCTACATTTTGTTCAACACTCTTATGTGCTGTTCATGCTGAGCCTGCATTTTTTCCATACAATTTTGAAAACTAAACGCAACTTAATGCTACTTTATTTCTGCATTAGCTTTAGTATTTTCGAAGATACAGTACGAACCAAAAATTCCTTGTATGAAAAAATGTTGCATACTTTTGGGCGAACCGCTATTTATCTTAGGATAGATATCTTCTCAATAAGCAATTCAAAGTACTTATGCAATAATTTTTCCAGTTAACAGTTGCAATTTTCGAGGTGAAGGGTTTCCAAGTTTGTTTAGAAAGTCGGCTTTTTTACCCATGAACTTACTTTTATAAAAGAAATGGAGTTTAACTGAAAAGGCGAGCATTCTTTCACTTGCGATGTAGGAACGCACCTTAAGCATTCGAGTATTAGCTAAATGCGCATTTTCAAAATGTGGCAGCATGAACGCATCTTCGAAATGTACGACCGAAAACGGAAAATGCTGAATCGTGACATCCGTGATCGTACAACTCGTCACGTAAAATTTTGTATTTCGGATTAAGACTTACGTGAACGTAAACTTCTTCGTAGTTTCGGATTTTTACATACGTGACCAAGTTACTGAAGGTATTCATAACTTTGTGAATTGAAAATAAATTACGTCTAGTTTGCTATCGTATCTAACAATCCCATTTCGCTTATACGACTGACGTATTACGGAATTTTCTCTCGTCTGGTTTTCGATTCGTGATCGTGTGTAACGATTCGACCCCTGCTTTTAAAACTCAGCATGAACACTACATTACTTACCAATATAAACTTTTCAAAATGAGTTTTCGAAAAAATATCAAAAAGGTGGCAACTTTATTAACCGTTTCAAGTGGCAAATCCAAGTCGAAAATCTTAGAACGAAGTATACTATCCCCAAATAAATTTCATCAGAACGATATTATACGAAGAGATAAATAAAAGGGAGGTGAGTTGGCAACCCTAGGTTCAATTTTAAGACATCATGATTGATATGTGGTTGAAAATACCTTTGATTTGATACCCATATTGACATACAGGGTTGCCACTTTGGAATTTTTTTTTCCTACCAAACCCCATTTGAAAACCTAACAAAATGGCCTTCATCCTACCAATATTATTTCATAGCATCAATATTTTTTATAAGTTTTTTTTATCCTCGTCCCCAAATCTTATACCCGGGTTTTATAAAATTGCGGAAAATGTTCTACGGACCATTTTAAGCTACTTTGCTGAGGAAACTATGATCTAAAAGTTTGATCCCTTCTTTACGTGGCAATCGTCAAGTCAAGCATAACCAGAATTTCAACCCACCCAACTGTGACTCTATGAGCCTGAGCTCAATCAGATTTCCGTCTAGGCGATTTTGGCCGTTGCCTATCAAAACATGCCAGTCATGCCTTTCGCGATAACTGGCGCCAATTGGAAACCCCAAGAGAGGTCGAGTCATTCTCCACCTATTTTTTCGATATCAGTTAAGGTCTGCCGCTTCCTCTGCTATCAAATTCGGGTGACGATATGATACTCTTTTCCCCGATATAGTTTTTACGTTAATATTCCTTTAATTACTCGATATTCGGCACATTCATCTTTTAAAAATTTCCAAAGAAATTTTTTTTTGAATTTTCATTGTGCCAGAAACATGAATGTGTAGCATAATAAAGTTTCTGACGCAAAGAAAATTTTTAAAAACTGAGATTTTTAATTTTTTTTTAATTTTCGCTTTGCCAGAAATATTAATGTGTTGCACTCAACAACAGATACCATGGCGTATACGTAACAACTTTGCTATGTAAATATTTACTTAATGCCCTTCGTACTTCTTATCTGTAATGAGCTGAATCCTATTTCAGGAAATCATCTTATCCCAAAATCTCGCACACAATGAAATCTTACTTTAACCACTAAGCTATTTGTATGTACATTCACTGATTTAGTTGTTTATTTTAGTGCGTGTGAGATACAAATTTATTTGTTTTAATAAAAAAACAAAACTGCTATACAATCAAATAGCAATAAAATATAAACGTATCCAGATAGATACTTTTGCAACATATTATTTATTTAGCAGCACATCTGACAGCTATATGATACAATTCACACTTTGTTATTGTGTAGATGCTCTAAACCCCACTTCCTAGCTTACCTACACAGTGTCATCTAAACATTTTTCAAAAAATAGAATTTCACGTTTATCGTTTATTTACAAGAACGAAATGAGATAACAAAATTGCTGTCCATATTCAGGCGTTTTATGGTTTGACATGTGTCATTTATATATCAGATTGCGATTGTTAATGTATCTATGTGTGGGTAATTGTGTGTGTGTGTGTGTGTGTTACTAAACACATCGTTGTGCTGTCATCGTTGTTTCCCGTTTTTTGTTGCCTGATTTATGGCGTAGGGAAGAAAAGCATGCGACGCACACACACACTTACAAGCAATCAAACAGTCATATAATAACAATGAAAGCGCAGCAAACGCTACGTAGATAGAATAACAAACTTAAATCAACTGCAATAAAATCGGCAAAATGCCAGTACAGCTGACGTCTTTATTTTTCAATTTCAACGATAAAATTCACCCCACAGCGCAAAACACTTAACATTTAAAAGATGAATGTCCTGTAGTGTCCTGACACTTTGCTGTGTGCTTTTCATTCGTTGAAGACATAAAAAGCTCAAGACAACATTTTAACGCCCACTCGCGTATACCAAATACTTACATAAACATTAGAGCGTCCCAAAATATCAAAGTTGCTTTAATTAAACGTATACCCCATATTTTTGATCACTATGCATCAAAAACTAATAAACTAAAAAGTTTTGTTTCGATATCTCAATTCGTTTCGGAGATATCAACCAAAAAATGTGTACAATTTTCATTTAGAAATATATATAGAACAATTGAATGTTACTCATACGCCGTGTATGACCTATAAAAAGTGCGCTATAATTGCAAAGTTTCAAGCTGTACTCAATTACTTTTGCTAGCAAACATATTATTACACAATCTACATAAACATTTTTAAAATTCCAACGTCCTTTTCTCGTGAATACGTTTTTTGCAAAGAATCCTGTTATCCTTTAAAAAAGTCAAAGGTGGGGATTTTTTACACAGTCCCTTAAATATGAGCCAAGTATTTGAAATTGTGTAATTTTCGAAGCCTTAATGAACTTTTTTGCGAACTTAGTACAAGCTGCTAGCAAAAACTTTAACTAAAAATCATCACGAGTTGCCGTTATGCTAGAAAAATAAAACTTCGCATACATGTTATTTAGACTAAAACTCACCGATAAAGAGGCATATAAAATTTCGAACCTTCATTTTCTTCCATAAATTTTTGGGGACAGTCTAATAAACTTATACAGAAGTAGAAAAGCAAGGAAGCAGTAAAGAAATAAATTACTAAAAGTTAATGTTTGTGTGTGTGTGTGGAATGAAACAAACATAAGTTTGTAATATTCATGTATGTCACCACACTCTGTTAGAGCGCTGTGATAATTTTGTTGAGTATATGTGGTGTCTTTAGAGGTGTGAATGTGTTGATGAGTGAGTGATATCCTGCATTGGTATCACGTCATCTAAATTATTTAATGTATTAAAATGAATAAAAAAAAAGTTTTTGTTTTCACATTGTCATAAAATTTGTATATATCTTTGGAAAGCTTACAATGTTCAATGGCTGTATTTTATCTCTGAGAGAGTACGTGTTAGAGATGAGTTAGGAAATCATAGGCGATCCGGGAAAATTCTCGATAGCGAGCTAAAACAAGATTTCCCGGCCAAACCAATTACGAAAAGTGGAATTGTAAAAATTATAAAAAAGATGTGATTACCAAGTACTCATGATTTTTGAGCTTAGTTAAATTAATATTTTTAGGCGGACTTTCTTCTAAACAAATACGTAAAGAATGCTAACGTATTTATCGCATTACCTTCAAAGCAACAACATAAACTTTATTATTTTATCTATCTGTGTGAAGTCACCAAATCGTTCTTAATTTCACCGCAAAATGACCCCGCAATATGTCCTTAAAAATGTTCGCAAATTGATCCATTATGACCCCAAATTATTCAAAACTGAGCCAACATGACTCCAAAATCTACCTCTTTCCCCCCTTTTCTAGTATATTTTCCATTTCCTTTCCTTTCTTTTCTTTCTTTTCTTCCTTTATTTTCTTTCTTTTCCTTTCTTTCCTTTCCTTTTCCTTTCCTTTCCTCCTTTCCTTTCCTTTCCTTTCCTTTCCTTTCTTTCTTTCCTTTCCTTTCCTTTCCTTCCTTTCCTTTCCTTTCTTTCCTTTCCTTTCCTTTCCTTTCCTTTCCTTTCCTTTCCTTTCTTTCCTTTCCTTTCCTTTCCTTTCCTTTCCTTTCCTTTCCTTTCCTTTCCTTTCCTTTCCTTTCCTTTCCTTCCTTTCCTTTCCTTTCCTTCCTTTCCTTTCCTTTCCTTTTCCTTTCCTTTCCTTTCCTTTCCTTTTCTTTCCTTTCCTTTCCTTTCCTTTCCTTTCTTTCCTTTCCTTTTCTTTTCCTTTCCTTTCCTTTCCTTTCCTTTCCTCTTCCTTTCCTTCCTTCCTTTCCTTTCCTTCCTTTCCTTTCCTTTCCTTTCCTTTCCTTTCCTTTCCTTTCCTTCCTTCCTTTTTCCTTTCCTTTCCTTTCCTTCCTTTCCTTTCCTTTCCTTTCCTTT